>JAQFYE010000861.1:0-28553 GCA_034694305.1 Protaphorura glebata | reverse complement strand
GAACAAGTCAAGCGTGGATATTTAGTATTTCGGGAGTTTGGCGCTTTCCCTTTGAGATAGGAAGGAGAGTACAAATGGATTTAGAAAATTACTACGTGTAATAATATTAAGATCTTAAGGTGAAGGTGTCAATTCCAAATACATACAATAAAACCCGGTCTAGCCGTCAGATACAATACCATATCGTCTCAACGACCCGGAGGTCGTGGTGAGAACCAGTGAAACTATTTTGCAATAAGTTCAAACAAAACTACAACCAGGAATATGTTTAAGCGATCACCTTCAAAGGACAATATCTGCTCATCCGACCGACAATTCTTAACCAATGCTATTCAACGTATAGTGTAATGCCAATGTCATATTGCAAGTATGGCCATTTGTGTTTTTAATCAATTGTATCCGAGAAGTGTTCCCCAAAACAGGTTTCGTTGTTTTGCATAAGTTTTTTATAATAGAAAAATTCGAACTAGTTATAAAAGTACTGGAAGTCACGATTTTCTAAATACTTATACTGACAGAAACTGTCGGCAATTATTTTTCCTGTGAAATAATTTTATTTAAAATGCAACATAACCCTGATTACTAAACAAACTCACATTCTGTTTTGTTTATCAAATGAGTTCAAAGTCGTAAATTGTGTTTCAAGAATTTTACACCTAAAGCACACGTCATAACAAAGGGTGTTAATTGGATGTTTCCGCTCTATTGAAGTAACCCGCATAATGCTGAAGTCGTTCGCGTCACACCGTAGCGAAAACCGTAAACCACAAATTTGGGTGATATTAAATTGTTCCGCTCGTAAAAAAGTGACAACATAATAATAAAAGACAAAGTCAACTTCCTATTCACAAAATATTATGATTGCTCATAAAAGGGAAACCGCACGGGAAAGGGTAATCGGATTGTAAAAATATATGCTCTGTTCATTCTTATCATAATTCCTTTTCTCTTTTTATTTCGGGTATAGAATTATTATTAGAGCACCGCCGACGCATGGTGTAGAAGAAATTGAGTTTAAAAAAATAATATAACCGTGTAATTCTGAAGCATGATGAAATATTAGTATTCAGATCTGACGTTCCGCGTCCAAATGGATTAGAGTTGTGTACCCAAGATATGACACAATAAAAAGGATTATTATTCTAAATTGGAAAGGCGGCCGCTGACGCTTTTGCTCCCAATAGTCCATCCTTATCTGACCACCTGTAATAACTTGGGTTTTACAAAGTACTGAAAAATACCGACAAGGATTATATTCCTAGAAATCAATAATCCGTAACCACCAATTATGATTGCAATAAGTCATTGGAACTAACCAGTGCCCAATAATTTTATTTTAAAATATTCCGGACTTTAATTCTATTTTTTGTTTCATCATTGTAATATAATAATTGTATTCTGGATAACTCATGTCCAGTCCAAGCAATCAATTCCGGATGACTCCATTTATGATATTTACACTTCTTGCTATAATATACGCAATTGAACGAATGAGGTACACATTTCCTTAATATCATTTAATTACCTTAATTACTACCTCTAAATTGACTGAACAAGAGATTAGGATGATGATGCAAACAACGATTAATTGTACGTAACCTATTTTCTAGCCTAACAAAAAAAGACTATCACAATTTTCACAAATAATATCATGAAATGGATTTTATAGGGTTGTCGGTTCAGAGTAAATTAGTGACATTGAGGCTTAACTCTGGATAAGTTCAGGGGAAAGTACTGGGAGCTAAGACTTATATTAATTGATCAAATTAAGCCCTTCATTTCAAAACCACGTACTTTTCGCTTTCTGACAAAAAACAAATCCGATGACGAAATTCCATTCTAAACCCTCGGGAGTGAAAAAATATATGTACGGGGCTGTACGCAACTTCTTATCCCGTTTCCCGGCTGCAGTCCGAAGAAGTGAGATGTGCATTTTGTAATGAATTAAACACGAAATGCATAGAGCTGTTGATAATGTAAATCACTCTCGACACAAAAATCATGTGATACCCGATTTCTGCACAACACCCTGTTGTGTATTGAAATGACGAAATCTCAAGCTTGCTAGATTCTGGATAACATTTTCTACAAATGCATATTTCACTTTTAGGTTCTGGGGAGAGATAGGATAAAGCTAATGCGACCACCCTATAAAACTGACTGGGACTATTAATTAACACATGTAGGGTGCTTTCAATTAATCAGACATTACTACTCCCTAAGAAATATCTATTTTTATGGATTTGTTGTTGGAAAATGCCTGCAGGAACAAACGCACTGCCAAAAGCGGCTAAGTTCGTGGTGTGATGATTCCCACTAATTTGGTTAATACTGGGATGATTAATACTGCTTGAGTTACTCATTGATTTCCCTAGTTGTTTTTTGCTTGAATTACTACGACAAATCGTAACAGAATTTTCTTCTGCAGAACTACTGATATTATGACTATTCGTATTCCTTGATGATTTAATTTGACTTTTCATCCGCATCTCAGCCCCAATCAATCGTTCGATTGAAAATGCTCCAGTTACATTCACGTCACCCTTATTCCCGGACATGTTACTAGTAATTACACCACCCTCACTCCGTTTCTCACTTAGTTTGACCAATTCAAAGTCGGAAAGTCCAGAAGTTGTCTCTTCGACGACTACAATTGGGGGAGGACTCGAACTCTTCTCTTTTGTCAGTTCTCCTGTTGTCTTGCCTGAATTTTGTCGGATTTCGGAATTGTTTCCTAGATTCTCATGACCGAACATGACCCGTGGAGGAAATCCGCTGAAATTCGGTGGGCAGAATGAAGATTGGTTTTGTCGATTGTTAAAAAATTGTGGGGCTAGGGTTGCGGCGGCTGCGGCTGATGAGAAAAGTGGATAAAGTTCAAGGGCAGGATGTCCAAGAGGACCAACCGGGCTCATCATGCCCGGCGGTGGACAAGGTTGACAAAAATGTGGGTTATGCTGGATTTGTTGGTGACCAGAAGCCAACATGGCAGCGGCAGCGGCTTGATGGAAAAAATCTGCCACACCAGGATGTCCATGATGGTGAAGATGATGATGGCCAGGTCGTTTGTAACGTTTTCTGCGCCGAAGGAATGAACCATTGTCAAACATATCTTCAGCCATTGGGTCTAGTGTCCAGTAATTTCCCTTTCCTGGATTTCCAGGCTCACGTGGGATTTTAATGAAACAGTCATTTAGACTCAAATTATGACGGATAGAGTTTTGCCAGGCAGGGAATTTGTCACGATAATAAGGAAACCGGGACATAATGAATTCACAAATCCCTGAAAGCGTCAATTTCTTGTGTGGTGACTGGAGAATCGCCATCGTAATGAGGGCAATGTAAGAATAAGGTGGTTTGACCAGTGATGAGTTTGCCTTCTTACCACCAGTCGGTGAATTGGAATTGACATTGGAAGGATTGTCACCAGCAGGAGAACAAAGCCCGATTTGTAAGTCGTCTTTTGAGGATGATGACCCCGGGGAATTGCAATGGCGAGGGTCATCGATTGAAATGGAGAGACCCCGGTTGGACTGCATCACGTCCGGCATATCCTCACCATCTAATTAATTATTACGAAATTCTAATTAAGCATTTATCGAAGGCAAGCTCCGCCTGAAGGGGAACCAGTGATAGTCGTATTGTCTAATTTTGTGTGAGATTAAACATTGAATGATTTTAATGATTTCATTGATTTGGAATGTTAATTGCAACCAGGATTTCCTATAAACTCAAAAATCTCGAAAGTGATTTCAATACTTGGCTTCCATTCAGAACGACAATTCAAATCACCTGTCTATCTAATAGTGGGAAAGAAAACCCGAACTTTTCTCATCTATGCATTTAATTTTACGAGGACCGGCTGTTCCGCTCACACTCAATACTTGCGAATTCTAGATTACATTCTCCTTCGTTATTTCTGAGGTTACTACTTCTATAATTTTATTAAGGTAAACTCTGCGTAAAGTAATAAACCGTTTTCTTTGACAAGGTTTAAAGAAACTACTATATATTCCTCACTTGCTATTGTCAATAGGTTAGTACTGGGATGGTCACAGCGGTTTGGAGTAAGTAAAAGTTTCACCGACACACCTTCCGCTTAAATGCACCAAATATTGTGAAAATCTAAACTTGTGAATGGCTCAAATGAAAGTTAAAAACTCTTTTGGGAAACGTCAAAGATGTAGATTTTATGAAAGTTATTGTTCCAATGACTTGAAATTTACGTCCATAAAATCAAAGCAAAGAAGTTGTCGCTGAGTACCGTGATGTCAAATTATTCTGCCTCCGAAACATAATTACAAACATTCACTCGAATTCCGATCTAACTCTGATTAATCATTTGAACAACCAGTGATTAACAAAATGAAATATTTAGGAGAGGTTACCCTTCCTGCCTCAATATGTTCGGGTTCAATCTTTTAGACAGACATTGTTGGTGTCACTACCGTAAGAAGTCTTCGGAGTTTTTTCACTACTACTAATGACTGGGAAGAGTTGGAAACCTTTTAGCGGGTTTCTATCTAATCTTCTCAGGAAAAATATGTATGCCTTACAAAATTAATGAGTTAAATATTGTGACAAACCTGAGTGTGTGGTGGACACATGAACAAGTTCATCATCTGAGTCCACATTTATATCAGAATCCGAATCACCATCACCAGGATCTAATAATTGAGATCCGCGCAGATCTAATGGAGAAAATCCATGTTCACATTTCTCCATTGTTGAGTACATCATGACTTTTACTTTCAATTTTATCTTTATATCTTTTCGGATATTAGAACACTTGCTGTTCAAATTCAATGTCGCATTCGGTTCTTAACCATCAACTTTGTCAAGTACATGATAAAGACGTAAACTTATTCCAAGTTATTTTCCAAATTGTCCTTATAATTTGTCGAACTTCATAAGGTTCAATGTTATTTTTGAAATTGTCCGAAGAATTCCTCAAACTTCATATCCTTTTATGATTTCTCGTTTCCCATATAATTTGCATGTTCGACTATGGTGATCATACAATGTGCAAGAATTTTATCTGATATTCCACGCTTGACTTTCCAGACTCAGAGTCGAGTGAAAACTAACTGGTTGGTAAGATTGTGTTTGCAATACAATGGCAAATGTTTGAAAAGTTTGTCCGGAACTGGATAGTGGAGATTTTGCAAAGGAAATGAAAGGATTTGAAGCATTTATTGTGAGGATAGTTTAGGAAAGGATAAAGTTCCATGAAGGGAAATAATATTGTTTTGTAGCTTGCCTGGTGTCTGTGAAATGTTCGGAGGAAAGTTTGGGTCTGGATTGGCTGTGAGTTGTTGGAAGTGGGGTGGGCCTGGTTTGGAAGTGTTTAGTTTCATGGCCAAGACCCACCTTCCAATGCTTGGATTTTCTGCGCCACTCTGTCTCTTCCAAAACATCTCTAAAGCCAATCCTAGGAATATTTATCATCTCCAATTGGACGCAAACGTTTATCACCGCAAAGCAAACAAGGATTTCTCTCTTTTCCTTCCTACCGATTCTAAAGACCTCCCAATTAACATAAATCCAAACCAAATTCCTATTTATGACACCTGTCCTTTTTATATAGACAAAAGTCTTTATACCGATTTCTACTCAACTCCGGCCAAGCCCGGAATCACACTTATACGAACCTTTCCACAACTCAAGCGGCAATTCCATACGACACATTCTAAAACTCCGGCAAATGGAGATGGTCGTAGTCCTATCCTGCACTCATTTTTATCTGAAAATCAGTGTCCGATAGGGAACTACTAAAAAAATGTAATCGCAGCCGTTTGCAAATTCGTTGCTCCTAAATGACAATCCCAAAAGGCAAATTAACGTCAATACAACGAAGAAATGTCTGCATAAGTTAGAAGGTTCTACTAATTCGTATTTTGGACTGCCAAATGGGATCTCCGAATTTACCAACAATTTTGTTTCTTGATTGACATTCACATTAAACTACGATCCAAATTGAAAGTATTTGAAAATGAATGAACTATTGCCCCGACAAAATCGATAAACTCTCAGCGAACTAGAAATTCATGAAATCTCCCTTGCAAATCATAGTTTTCAGCTGCAAATGAAAATGGTTTTAATTAACACGAGAATCACATGCTGAAGGATTCACTTCCACTGCAAGACAGACAAGCCTCTTTACAACGTAATTATTGTGAAGTGTGGATTATTTTGGATGAATAAATCAATACGTAATTTCATCAAGTACTAGCAGCGAAATATCAAAAATTAAACACTGTATCATGTAATTAAGATGTACGTGTATAGTACCATTAAAAATTTTGTTGTGTACTTGAGATTAATATAGGAAGCATTGTACGCCAGAAATCGTGTACATCCTGTATTCGAAAACAACGAGTTTCCAAAAATACTGAAAGCATTTTGAATGAGTTTAATATTTTCAATTTTCCAAAGGAAGACGAGGATTTTGAGAATTGTCTAGAACCTAATATTATGGCAAAGAAGTTGACACACGTGTTTGGTGTTAAAGTTTTCATTAAGCACTCATCTTGCACTGACTGAGAGTCTATGCTTCAGAATTTACCATCCACTTCATATTTATGAAGAACTAAGGACTAAGTTTTTGGAGTAATATGTTGAATGCATGTTCTATTGAATGTTCTTTAGGAACCCCATACTTTTTATCTGTCACTTTCATTCAAATTTCGTTAAATTAGAGCCTGTTGAGTGTGAATGTCTGAATGTGGCATGACAAATTGTATTATGTCTTCTTCTCACCAAATCCTTCCTACCGAAATGTAATTTACTTACACTTGTGACTACGTACTTGTATATTTCAAAGGAAGTCAAGAGGCAAACCTCTTCTCGCCTCCATCATAAATTTATATTTAAGCTCTCAAATATGTGTACGTGTATCTTATGTGCCTTAAACAACAAATTATTTCGCTTATTGCCAAAAAGTACTCAACACCTTTTTCTTATTTTAGAAGTTTTTCTCTAAAACCGGGACGTGGTAAAATAAATGGCTTTCGGTCACCAATGCCAGAAAGGTGCTTTGCTTTATGTCCATTTTTAATTATAGTTCTAATATTTCGGACATTCTGGAAAAGACATGATGCGATATATGTAATGTTCGGGATTAGTGAAAATTGTCGTTTGGTCTCTCACATTTCTTGGTCTTCTTATCCCGAACGTGATTTTCCACCGGAGACAAAATAGTTTGTGCTTTGAAAGAACTGTGCTTTGAAAGAACTGGAGTGATTTTGATGAGAGGATTTCTCATGTCTCAGTTTCTTCTCTCAATATTATTTATTCACTTTACGGAGTGTCAGGAGGCTCAAATTCTTCAGACTTTGACACGACTCTGGGTTGAAAGTAAAACAAAATATGTATTCGTTTTTCCATTCACCCAGGCTGGGAGGTTAAGACGAGCAGCGGACATTTACAACACCCGATATGAACTAAATCCTTACAACATACGCGTGTGGAAAAATAACTTGTTCAAAAAGTGAATGACAGAAGAGTATTATTTTTCTAAGCCTAAATGACTTTTCCGTAAATGTGTTAAAATCATCCAAAGATCTGTTTACGAAGGATTACTCGTTTCTTCCATGGTAGATACTCCTTGGGTACACAAATGTTCTTTTCAGCCACACCCGAAGTAAATCTGCTACTACGTTTCCAGACTCGAAAACGTCAAACTTCTCAGTCAATCCGAGAAAGGGCCCGTGAACCTCAGCAAATCCGTGTTTTGGAAGTCGATTTTATATGCAGACTGGCGCTATGACTACTGGTATGTATTGAGATAATGCCAACTCCGAAACAAATATATATTTTAAATTCATAACTCTTCCTTCAAGAAAATAATGTGTGTATTTTTAATTAGGTATAAGTCAAAATATTAGGATCATTTCTTTAATTACTAATTTACAATGAACAAGGTAAACACAGCGCTTTACCAAAATACTACGCAGATCGGATTTCTCTCAATTTTTTTCGCCTCAATGGAACATCCTTTGAATATATGGGAAAAACAGGTGCGATGTGCGATAGGCATATTTAGTGCCAGAACGTTTAATATTCTCTGCAATTTATAAAATTTACAAAATGCTTTCTGTATTGTACAAAGATTCGTGGCGGTTATATTAGACGATTATTTGATGAAGACCGGGTTCCAGCCTTGCAAATGCTAGCACCAAATTTGCTAAGCACTTTTATTACGACTCCATGTCCACCCTATTCAACGCTTGGAGTTCGGCTGAATTACTTAGTTCTAATTGTGAGGAAAGTAGCCCGAATGTTTACTTTCGAAGTTCAGGTATCAAAGAAAATTAATGGTTTCTGTTGACAAAAAAACGTAAGAAATAAAAATTAATATTTAATACTTTTCTAGATTCAAGACGACACTCGCCTTCGTAGGCGATTCAGATTCTGTAACTACCAAATAACGGTGCGTAGAAATATTTCTTGTTGTTACGCCCCACTCATTCTTCAGGAAGGATGGAATGAGATTGTTCTAAATCTTGCGGAATTTACGAAAAAAGCTTATCAGACTAATTTTGTGGAATGTGTTCGTATCAAAATATATCCAAATTGCCGCCTGAGACAAGTAAGTTCATTGAACCTTAAGCTGGGTAATGACGAATGCTCTTAAATTTAGTAATTTTCAAATTCCTATAGAAATTCAAGAATTAGGATTTATTACAGTCCCATTTATTTGACCTTACAGGTTTACTTCACAGCATCCCCTATAAGCAATCAGAGGGTTCTGAACATCATGAGGACCACTTTCAGCAACACTCCGTCACGTATTCCTGGAAGTTGCGAGGACCTAGACGAGGCTCTCTTCCGAGAACATTCCAGTCAAATGTCAAATGTCAGTTCCAATCATTCCAGAAGTCGCCCGACGAAAACCGTTTCATCCAGGAAGGTAGGCAGTAAAGCCACTGTCAACAGTTCGACGAAAGTCGACAAAGGAAAGATTGAACATTACGAAGCGGTTGAAAATGAGGAGGCGGGTGAATTTGGTCAGGACAATAAAGAAGTGATCACGGTACTGGGAAAAGTCGAAAATAAAAAGCTGGACCGTATTACTGGACCCACAGGACCTGAAGAAGATTACGAAGAAATCGTCGGGAAAAAAACAGAGAAAGTTGAAACTCTGTTAGTAGTTGAAGAGACTGACGAATATGCCGAACATTCGGAGACCAAAATGGATGAAGAAATAATTTTAAAAGTGATTGAAGAAACAATTTTAAGAGTGGATGAAACCAAAAACGACGAAATAGTCGGGCAAGCGAAAATCCAAGCGGACGAAGAAGGGATTTTAGAAATAGAGGTAGGTGGAAATGTAGGATTATCATGCAAAATTATGGAACATGTGGGTATCCCGGTCGACAACATGATTATCAAAGAATTACACGGAAACGAAAATGGAGTGGATCAAATTCCTGGACATACAAACACTCAAGTCGAGGAAGAATTGGCGAAAGAATCAATAGGAAACAAAAATGAGCAAGCAGACAAAATTATTGGACAAACAGAAGCCCTTGCAGAGTGGTCAGACGTGTGTGATTTGGACTTGGAGTTTACACCAATAAATGAAAATGAATCGACTTCAAATAAAACAGGTCCAACCCAGTACAGGAGTAATACATAGTTCTAAATTAGTGGTACACTTGGTAAGTAATGGAATATGTTTGGCTCAATAATAAAATCATTCTTCGGAATGAGTTTCTCGGCATTGTATTGTGTTCATTCATTCTTTCTCTCTTGGCTTTGGCCCATAAATGGTAGTAAATAATGTCATTCATTCAAGAGCCAGCCACAGAGACATAAAAAATGTCTTTCTGCAATGAAGAAATAAGAGGGGCTTGTAGGGTGGCTCAACTCTTCAATTTGTCTCTTCAGGATTTTCTCAAGAGTGAAAGCACAGACTTTCACTTCCATGATCATTGATTAAGTTCATGAACGAAGGAACGACGTGTTTAAATGACTACATTAGGTTTCTGAATTGAAACCTGAGTCAGTCAGAGAATAAATTGTGTTTCTCACTCATCGTTAGTCAACGTGTGTTCGGGTAACAGATCCTAAAAATCCAGTTTGATTAGATTTCCCAAAGCAGAGCGAAGAGGCGAAAAGGAAAATTGCCTTGTCTCTCAACCAGACTGTCTGTCAGAGTCCCACAAGGGACACTATTTGGATGTAAAACTCTATTAGACAAATCCTCACGGGTTGTCACAAATACGGAAGTTGTGTCGGAAAATGAAAATATCCTCTAATCCCCGGGTCATCCAAATTATGTATGTCCGAGTAGATATTATCACTCAGAATAACAGTACTTGTGTGAACTGTAGGATAATCAATGAGTATACTTCCACATGTTAGCAAGCATTTGCGAAAATGTGTGATAAATAAAAACACAAACTATAGTCAACATTTCTAGTCTAGTTAAGAACCAGTTACATACTGAATCTGATATATGTAAAACAGTAAAGCCAAGGTGAAATGAATGTGCCTTTTTGTGGTCATATTTTTTCACCTAAGGAGTGTCCCTTTTGAGTCTGCAAGAAATTCGGGATAAAAAATTTAATCAACTCAATCCGCGGAGAGACGACATCATCTCATTGATTTCCCGGCTCCCGATCGCGTAACTCCTCGTACTTGGTACTTTATTCTTTGACAGATTGTGGAGTTTAGTTGTAGTTAAGCTGATTTAGACAGTTAAATGTTAACTTTTTGGTCAGACAACTAAATAAGAATGTTTAAAGGATAAATTAGTATTTGTAATCAAGTGTTTGATGAACGGGTTGGTCGCACGTGTTAGTCTCATAAAAACTGGGGCTTGGATGAGGATCAGAATGATGAATATAGGAATAACAGACGCATGCCCTTGTTCATGCCTTTCCTTCTGTTGGACAGGATTTATTATTTGTTGTATGTCTGGGGTTTAGTTTCATGTAAGATGAACAAGTTGGACAGCTGGATGAGTGGCTCCTTGTTTTTGTGGTCCTTGTGTGGTTCATTCATTCCGGTCCCTTAGTCCGTTTCCTGCTAAGTACCATACCCTCAATCTCTAGCTTAGATTCAAATGTAAATTGCATAATAATATGAAATCATTAAAAATAATTCTGGTAAATAACACTTAACATTTTGCATGTGTGATCAGCTAATTTAGGACTAGCCCTAAATGAGCTAAAATACTTAGTAATACTAGGACACAATATATAATTTCATTGAAGAACTAAAAATTTGTAACACCAATATATTTGGGGCTTGCTTTTCTGTTTGTAAATGAATGATGTGTTTAATAATTTGGACGATTGTATTGCAATTAATTACTTCCAGCATTTAGTAGGATTAAATACCGTATCAACTGCTCGTGAGTTAGTTGAATGGCACACTAGCACACCCGTCCACCAAATTAACCGCTGATTGGTCTGCGTAATTATAAGGACAGAAGATTTTTCTCGTTTGGTTTGGTTTATTAGATTTGATAACGATGTTGCTTTCACCTGAATTGTCGCATTAGTCTCATTTATAAATATATTGAATTTCAGAAGGCCCGAATTAGTTTATGATAGTGCTAGCGTGTCACACATCACAACAATGATTGATGAGCTCTAAAAATTGGCCAATCGTTATTTGTGAGGATTTGCTTTCAGAATTAGTTTTTATGACTCACGTTGGTTTCTCTATACCAAATACGCAATACGCGTGAAAAGCTCAGAAGTTTGACCATGTCCTTACGAATTTCAATTAATGAAACCACGAATTATATGCAGTTAATTATTTTATCAAAAGTAGAGATAATTGTACATTACTATAATATATGCAATTGTAATTTCAATTGAATTATTCCTACCAGATTATGAAAGAAGCGATATGTCAACATTCTCGTTCAATTTGAGCCCACAAACTAACACGTCTGCCTTGAGCTAACTTTATCCTTCAGGATTTATGGTTCTAGGGAAGCGCTTACGACATGGTTATACTGTACTATACCCAGGATCGTCATATACGTTGGAAAATGGATGACAGAAACACAGAGCCATCTTAGCAGCGTCACCCGGGATTTTCCGAGCTCTAAATTAAATTATTTAGCAATATGAGTGGTGGAGGAAAAGACGGAGAAAAGTAGAGGAAGAATAATATTGCTGAGCTTAGGGCTCACCATCCTCAAGATAATGGAAGAGTGTTTGAGATTCCAGACATTTCGAACGGATGATATTAGTACACACGGAGAGAAATAAATAATAGGACCGAACATTCCTTCCTCAGTCTAGTCCCCACCATCCTTACTTCGGGAATATTCACATTCCACGGAATGTGAAAATAGAGCTGTTCTTCTTCTCATTCACTCAGAAGAAACCGTGAAAACGTGACAAGGAAAAATTTGTCATCAAGACAAAATATTATTTCGTTCCATTTCCTTGTCGTCCGTTTCCAACTTTGGACTCATGCGTCGTGCTACCCATACATTTGATGTAAAATGAGAAGAAAACAAATATGATGAGAGAAATAAACCAAGAAAAGAATTCCTGGAATATTAAATACAAATCGTGGAGTCGTTTCATTCCTTTTGTCCTCCGCGAAGTCAAACAAACCGGAAGTAATGAGTAATTTGATTTAATGTGCGTGGCGATTCACCACTACTCCAGTACTCCACAAAGAAAATACGTATGAAATAGGTTACCAAATTAATTAAGTTTGACAAAATTCGTGCGGAGAAAGGAAACGCAGTTAAAATTTACTACTGCAATTCAACCATCTCTTTTGAAACATATCATCTTAACATAACTTACAATAACATAATTATCCAACATTACTTCTCGCAGATAATAGGTTAGTTTTCCAGTTTTCCTTGGGCTAGGGTCATGGGAAGCTACCCTTAGTTCTATTTTCTTTAAACGACCTCTTTAAAGCAACCACCACATCTTGTATGTCTTTCAAAATATGTAACACAACGTGTCTGCCCGAAGGTTGAAATTTTTATATTACAGCGATGCGGTAAATGCTGATTGTACCATTTTTACTTACTTTTTACAACTTAACTAACTAACTAACTAACCATTATGTTATAGTGGGCGTATACAAATGTAGTAATTGTCAATATTGATAAGAATGTAAAATATGGATTTATAAACACGAATTTGGCTAAACTTGTAATTTCGCATTCGCGTTTAGTGTTAGCACAGACCAGAAAGCTTATAACAAAAGATGTAATGAGCAAATACTTGACCAACTGTTTTAAGGCTTACGAATCAATTGTTTGCACTTACACCATGGAAAGAATAGACTTGTCAAGTGGGTACCGAATATTTACATGATTATAAGTGCGGGTATAGTAAAAGGTAAGAGGTTATAGCGGAGAACAAGGAAAATGATGATTTTTGTATTTTGTGGGATGATAGGATGTGTGAAGTGTTCGATTAAGAAGAAAAGAGACGATTACAGTCAAGAGTCTCCTAAAAATGCTTCTAACAGAACATAATACAGATATTACAATATCTTTCCCTCTGTCAGGTCGCACGTGCTCCTGAATCGTATATTGTAGGTTTAAGTGCGAAGGATCGAACAAAAATTAATGCGGCTCAATTCCTCACATGAGGTCCACCAAATGAAATACTACAGGGCGAAACGGTTGTTCGGTCAATGAATTATTTTTACACAATCCGAAGTTTACACTTATATTAAAAATACAAAATTTTATTGCTTACGTAACTTTCTAACATGCTAAATTATTGATCAATAAAACATATCATTCACCATACCATACCTTACTGCCCCCAAAGTGAATGATTTAACGCAGTCACATTTCGTTTGAGGGAAACAGTGAAGATGTTTTATTCAGAATCGTTTTGATTTCAAAATATTATGAAAAGAATATACGTGAACGCAATTCCGAAACCAGAAATGTACTTGAAAAATCCAGTATAAGAAAGTTCAAGATATCTTTTACAGTTATTTCTCCGTTTGGGTCACTACCTATGTAGGGTGGAGTGGGCATGTTATAGCAGAATTCAAATGGACATTTTGTACACTTGGGCCGGCCAATTTACGACCGAAAATATTTCACCCATTTCGATAAGGTTCATTCTCATTGTGCTTGACTGATGACAGTTTGCAATGTCTCGTTCAACTTGTCCTGCTTCATATTCCGTCCTGTTGAGACCACAAAGGTAATATTAAAAAATATGGAGTGTTGGAGTAGTCCAAAGTTGTCAATGTAATAGCGGAAAGCATTAAGTAGAGCGAACACTTGAAATCAGAACTCACTCGGAAATAAAGCATTTCCCTTTTTTAAAACCAGGCAGTCGAAGAGGGGAGTCCAATCTATCCAAATCTTGTATAACTAGCTGATTTTACAGAGTTGAGTTGAACAGGTTTAACAATACACACTTACATCAAACAACTTGTCAGTCGTTCGTGGGTAGAAAATGAAATTGTGCACATTCTACAGTTTGGTTGTCTAGTTCTAGAATGCTTGGTTCATTCGTGTTACTAGGGGTAAAGATACATTTGTAAGGTAGGGAGTGAAAATTTATTGTGTGTTGTGAGGACTCCAGATCAAAAGGTGCTCAGTTCACCATGAAATCAAAACGAGTGAAATGTAAATAAAGACAAATGTTTACCACCCTGGACTAAACATAAGAGGAATATCTACGTAAAAGCACAGACTTGAAAGAATCGGAAAATACAGACATCTTCAAAAATACGGAACCCAATAAAGCTGACACGGCATTACGTCATTCACGGGTTCTACAGTGAAACCTGTACCACGAGACCGAGTGAAACCTGTACCAGGCGACCGAGTAAAACCTGTGTACCGGCTAACAGTGTGAGTTATGTCATATACACACTACCGTTCGGGTTCCACCATATTTTCCACCAATTCCGGTTACCTGGCACGACCCCGCTGCAGGGTAGCTCACAACCTTTACCCCCCCCCCCCATCAGTCCATCCGGAGAGGGTCGGACAAAATCTGAGATATGCATTTTTTGAAGCACCAAAAAGTGGCATGTGTAGTAATGTTGTAGCGAAATAAACGATATATCAAAAAATCCATAAAAACTAGCACGACGCACAGGATTCTCTACAAAATGAACATCCGAGTTAATGTTCGGCTCCGCCTGAACGGACTGTAGGGAGGTACAGAACGGTATGGTCCACCCTGTATGGTTTGACGAAACACTGTTTGAATGAAATAAACCGAGAAAGTTATTGCGTTTTTTTTTGTTTTGAAATTTGATCTGGATCTGACCAAATGCTTGTATTCCAAGATTTAGACTAACAGAGAAGGAGATTGTCCGTCGAATGTAAAGTTTTCTATTCTATGTATTCTTACCTATCAGGACGAGTCGACTAATGCAGTCTTTCAACTCAGTCTTAGTCTTATATGCGTCCGGAATCCGGGTGACTCTAATTTTCAAAATTGAATAATAGTTAAGTGACTCAAAATACAGTAATAAAAACTTATTACTACATGGGACTTACTCGTATGTGTTGTTAACGCCCTGGACCATAAATGCAGAACTCACTTCGTCTTCTGGATTATAATCATAAATGATCCCCTGCAATTGAAAAAACAACAGTCAGTATATTTCTGATCCACTAGTTACTGGTCCTAAGTTGTGGTTAAATATTAGTTAATCAAATTAAACAGATTCAGCAATTCATCCTCACTCATGTTTTTTCGTCCGACCAACGTTGAATAAACTAAAGACTTGTATTAGTAGATCACAATTTAACTCAGTCAGTATTGCTACTAGCTGAAATGCTCAACATATACCAAATTATTTTTCTAGTAGTACCTACATCGCTGCAAATAGCAGCCAAAAAGTTGTAATCTTTGGCGAAAACGCAACTATTCTCATATTAGAGTTCAGATGAGGGCAGGCTGATTTTGAACGACACCGACATACATTTCACACGATCTCATCGCTTAGACTTAAAAACAAATTATTTGAACCTCTGAGTGTGAATCATGCCTAGGAATTTGATGAAACTTTTCCGTCAGCAATAAAAGGAGCTTTAAGTAAGACCATTGTTTGGTTTCAGCCTGACACGAGTTTGGCACCTCGCAATCCCTAGGTGGAATACAGGAGTCAAGAGAGTGTGAGTTTGATATTTATTAAAACATTCCAAGCGTTCAGTCAAATGTGCACATTTTGTTTGCATTTCACCCTCCGCACACTCCTCCATTTCCTATCCTTCTAATCATCATCATCCTCATGTCATGTTACACATCTACATCCGTTTATGAAAAAAATAACAGCTCAATCCAGATGGACGAAAATCATCCATCGCTTTCATTTCAATTACAAATTATAAATTTCAGTTGCAACTAAAGAGAATAATTGTAGGGACTCGGGCAGGAAATTCAAAATTAGTTTCTAAAACCATAAAATAATTTTCAATCGAGGGATCATCCATCCTCCTAACTTCCACTACCCGTAAAATACGCACGTTTACACTTCATTTAATCGAAATTATTCACTTTATTAAAAATTTGAACTTTGATGTTTCAATCTATGTAGGTATTATATGTGCACAAATGAACACGCTTGGAACTGAAACAATTACTCCGCATTACTCGCCACGCAAAGCAAACTTGGGTTCATTGATTGAATGGGTAGTCATTTCCGTACAAAGCCACGGAAACATGTGTTTCATAATTGCATTGATAATTACGACTATCGTAGAACCAAAAAGAATGCTCTAGTCGCAACAGAAGTGACTTCTAAAAATGCCAAATGTCGCGATTGGGTACATTTGAAAAGAGAGTAACATTCGCCGTACTTTAACCTAATTTCCGAACCGCAAGAAATCAACACAATATTGACAAGTTCATAGCACAAGAGAAAGGTGAAGAAATTATTATCATCGTCCTTACAATTCAAATTTGAAATACAATGTTCATACTGTTATTTCAAAAAATGCACTGCCAGAGAGCATTGGACAATAGGGATTTCACTCTGGAGTTTTCCAGAGTAAAATTGTGAATGGAAATCTAGATTTTATTTCCAATTCTAGGTTCCGGCCGTATGCATTTGACCGTGTTCCCGTTATTTCCCGCAAGCAGCGAACGAGCGAGCTTAAGCTGAAAAGAATAAAAAGAAAAGAGAAAAGAGAAAGCCTAAGAGCAAATAAATTGTTCCATAATGTGGGTACGATTCGAGAGTCCTCATTTGATTTTCCCATTGATCTCAAGTTGATAAGTAAACTCCTATGAATGAAGTTTAGAATTTACTATTTACCTTTTTGAAGCTTTACAAGTAGTAAAATGTATTCAGTGCGGGAGTGTGCTGACAACCTTAAGAACGGATGTGTAACATTACAAAAAAGTCATTACGAGTTCTACCCAACGAATACAGTTCCTTTCACATGGATTAGTTAGTATTTGATTAGGTTTTTACAACGGTGAATTGAAAGCATACATTTTCTAAAAATTAAGGAGAACTGACAATTGAGGTTCCCGCTATTAAAAATATTTCCGTAGAATTTTGAAATATTATTTTTACTGTTTCCTTGTTAAATTGTAAATGATATTAGCATTAACACTTCAAGCGAATCTCGATGTCTACTAAAGCCACCAGATAGGTCCACTGGAGAAAGGAGAAGAATGCCAATTTGAAGTCCTATCCTAGACAATTCAGGTTTCTAAAAATGCATACGATGCAATGCAGGGGTAATGGCGTGCGCATAAAATGATGAAGATTTGATTTGACGTAAATTGTGGGAAATATTAAAGTTCTCGGTTCAGCAACTGGTCAACATGACCTGATGTAAACTCGACAATAAGATATAATCGAATGTTGACGAAACCTATAAGATAAGATAAGATTGAAATATCAAAATCAATTGAGTAGCTGACGGTGTGCAAGCATTGGTGTTGAACTCAGGCCGCTTGGCCACCCGCCATTATTGTTGGACGATAAACGGAAATCAAGAGGAGAGCGGACCGTTGAGAAATAAAGGGTTTGCGTCAGTGAGTCAGTTGGACATGAACTTGGACCCAAAAGAGATCAAAATTCATAACATCATAACAACTAGTTTTATTTTCTCCGCTAATAATGAAATGAGAGAGAAGTGAACTGAATGAATGAAATGAATAGAGAGAGGATAGCCGGAGACCTTTTCAAACAACTCCATGGTGTATGTACACAATTTAGTTTAACTGCTCAAATTTGAAAAGGGAGGAAGAGAATGATTGACAAAGTGTAGACCTTTCGGTTTTCATAAGGTTTCACATACACACAAACCTTCAAGGGCTTAAAAGTTGATCAAGTTGTGGATTTGGATTATGGGCTCCCATTTAACAAATAGAGCAAGGCACACATGGGCGCTAACTAAATGTTATAAGAATCAACGCTTTTCCTCGGCTTGGGACCCTTTTCTTTTCAAAGGTGGATGGACGCGAGCGGAGTTGGACTCCCATGAATGAACGATTATTTTTAGTTGTTTATCCCATCTGATTTGATCTGACATATTGGGCTTGGGCTCGGGTCGGATTAAACAAATATGTAGTACCTAGCACACTATAATAAATAATTCTAATACAGAGTAATGTAGTCATTCACCTCAATTCATACAACCCACGGCAGTTTTGTACGGTTAAAAAAAGAAAAAAAGAAATACAATTCAGAGAAAACTCCTCAAACTAAAAGTATCATTTTAAGAGTTTTTTGAAACTTTTGTTCAGCTGGAACTTCAAGGCCTTGGCTACTTTGGACAGGAATTCCACAAATACCAAGATTTCAAGTGCAGGTTGAAATTTTGGAGTATCGCGGTTGATGGTTTTTAATTCTATTATGTTAATGATTTAAGAAAGTGACAAAATACTAAATTTTTAAGGGATTAAATTTTTTAAATCAGCGGTCGGGTATGCTATATTGTGTCGGTAGCAAAACATCAAAATTACGAAAATTTTATTCGATGCTTGTGTTGACGTTTCGAAAAGAACGAATACAATCTCTTCATAAACTTCAAAGGGGAATACTCAAGATTCAGACCGGCCTGTTTTTAACAAGAGGATAGGAAAGATTATATAATTACAAAAATCACACCACAAATTAACCACACATACCTATAACCAAATAAACACGATGGAATATCAGGCTAAACGTGCACTCTGGGCAGACAATTAGACAAAAACTAGGACACATTTGCGAAGAGAAAGCAATTAGGAAGTTGGAACGTACCATTCAAAGAAATTCCTGAAAATTAGTTCGTTAGGACGAGAAACTTTTCTAGGAACATTTTTTTTGTCACGGTGTCTGTCTACTCATACATATAGTGCGGCGAGTTGTTAATTAACATCGAATTTTTCAAGAATTTGATTGATTAATTGGACGGGTTATGCGTTTGACTTTAAAAAATGACTTTAAAAACTTACAAAAAACTTTCGAAATACAATTTAATTTGTACCAAAAGTAGCGCCAGAATAACTCAAAGTCAAAATTTCTAGAGTTAGACATTATAATAATGTATTTGTATGTAAATCGTGTAACATCAAACTAATTCATTATTATTAATTTTATGACTTTAGAAATTATTATTTAGAGTTCAGCTTTCATTTGAATTATTGAATATTTTCTCATTTGAGTTAATGGCAGTACCCATTTAAAAAATGGCGTGGCTTATTGAGACATACTGATTTAAACTAAATCCCTTCCAGAAGATCAACTTTCTTCGACTATTACATTCGCCCATCAGATAACAATAATGTATGTGTAAACACAATACATCTTAGAAAGGATCCCGCGATCTCCGGCATCTTTTTGGTTTTGTGGTTCAACATTATTAGTCGTTTTATTTATATTTCATGTCTTTTGGTTTATGAGAAGGACATGACTGTAGTGCCGCAAGAAAAGGAAAAAGCTCATTCTTAGCTTTGTGGTTGGTCTGTACCAAAGAATTACTTACACTAAACTAATTTCAAAGCTGTCATGTTGTAAAACCCTTCGAACGCATTGTACAGACGACCAGATTAATGTGAAGGTAAGATGTAAATACGACATACAACATTACTAAGATTCGTACAGGATAACACGATACACTTGGTCTTAGAAGCTCTATTCTCTTCCGCTAATGTTAAGTAAGTTAAGTTTCGGCTGGGTTGGTTTCAGATTTTTTAAAAAAGATTTGCGACCCTACTTTTAGAAAAAATTCTTAATCGTTAGGATACAGAATCACTTTCTAAAATGTGACGTAAGAAGTTAAGACACCTCAGCACACCGTATGTTTCTCTCGTATACTCTATCCAAAAACATTCTCTTCACCGTGTTTCCACTTATGGTGAATCATCACGTAATCCTGGATCGACCTAGATTTTTAGTCTTTCATATGATTCCGACGAGGAATTCTGGAGTTACCTGTCGAAAAAATGATTACTTAGAGCCCTACATCTAGATGTGACTCAAAAGTTTTCCAGATCTTATAATAAAATATTAACCAAGTACTCCTCATTTTCAGTAGAATGAACATCATCTCTAGCATGTCCAAGAACGAATCAAACTCGAATATCAAATACTAGAATTGTTATGAAATCACACTCCATGACATGCAACGGTACTGACTAAAGACTAAGACTTGAACAAAACACAATTGGACCACGTGTTACGGTTGCGACCGAGAAACTAAAATCGAAACACTACTATTCGAACCCGGGTTAACACTAGTATTGTAGGTGAGGATAGGATTGAAATTGAAACCAGCCAATCGGTTTTAACCCTATTCCAAATCCGAATCGGTGACAAGAGGTGTTCACATTACACATGAGGCGGAAGGAATTTCAACAATTAGATTTAAGTACGCGTGGGGCACGGGACAATAAATGGAATGAGTGCCCGAGTACCCATGAATTTTTAATTGCATACTTTGGCCGAAGGCAAAGGGTCTAGCGAACCCAAATAATCGTTCGAAGGAATAAAAATGGGCCCGTTCGAAGGTACACATTTACACAATTCTATTTTGTACCGTGCCGTACCTTATGACTACCACAGCAGCGGGCACAATTAGAAACAGCCTTTTGCAATAATGGACTAAAGAACCCCTAAAATCCAGTGTTAAAAATGTACGAGTTTCAATACAATCAAGCATTTATTACATAGGTGAGCCGAAGACCTAACATTATACATATACTATTTTCTTCTATCAGTCGTTTGTCCCGGTCACTGCATTGCCGGTCTTTCCGCTAAATTAGTTCAGAAAAACAGGGTTAGTAATAATAGTGTACAGAGTACTGGCCTCCGCTTTACTATTGTATTTAGCGGCACATCACAGGCAATGAAATAGACTCTTATTGGTTTCCTTTAATAAACAGGCATTGAAATCACAGGTGCCTTCGGGTGTTTCAAACTTATTGAAGACTAAGTTTCACATTACGTAATATCGATGAAATGAAGGATTAGTTTCACTTTAACCGGAGTGGCAATACTTAGTCACTATACCAGCGTCGGACTAAACTCATAATTAATTGTTCGTTAACTTTCACTTTTAGAGAAATGGTTAAAATGTTAAATATTTTAGCCACTCACCACTCATTTGTGGAGAGTTTGGTCAGGTTATTGGATTGGATGTAATTTTATTATAGTCATCAATTTCAAAGTTCACACAACATAAACATCAAGAATGAAACGTTGAACTATCCGTGAGTGTCATCGATTACGACTGTAACTAAACTTAACTAATTTAAATTCAAAACTGAATTTAATGAATTGAGGTCTGTATACTGAGGGATAAGGAGAGACGTTAAGGAATATATGTCCTAGGTGAAAAGTTTTAACTCCCATAAGCGGGGTCGTTAAGCCCGGGACCGAAGATCTGTTGCAGAAAATGGTATTACATACGTCGAATACGGAATGTGGACATATAATTAATGGCTTAACCTAAAGGAAAATACAAAAATATGTACTTTTAATCGCCAAATGTGACATTGTCCTTTATCCTCATTCGTGTCCACCGACTCCCATAAAATTTTCTGAATGAACTCCTCCACTACATCTTTTTGAATTCTCTCTGGTAGAGCAATCGTTAAGGTTCCCACGGACTCCTCCAAATGGGAAAGAACGAAAGGAGATTTCTCTGCTTCATTTGCGATATCCAAAAGTCTGAAATAAAAACAAGAGGCAGAGCAGATAGCTAAATTAAACGTATACAATCTTGCATTGAAATCCTATGTAATGACTCATAGACTTCAGTGTCACTCGGAGTGTCTGTCAAGAGTAATTTATACACCTTCCACTCAAAGCCCTTGACTTGATTCCAATCATTGCTTTTTGTCGGCTTTGTCATATTCTGATGTCCACGTAAAGAATTAAGCATTCACATTCAACTATTGTGTGCTAAAATCCGGTCGGGGATGAATTTTGATGATAATGTAAATTCATACGGTTGAAATAGCATTGTTCTTACACCCTATCATATGGCTTTACCCCGCTTTACCCGTATATGAAATAAGAACGACTGACTGCTTGCAACATTTCAAAATAGAAAATGAAAAAAAATGATAATCTGAGGCTGAATGGAGCAAACATTTGATTCATTCATGCGAAGAGCTCATCGTCATCACTCACTTTGATCCCCGGGTTTCTTTAAGTTGGTGCATTACCTACCCTAGTATCTCTATCCGAATGACTACATCATCTATACCCAATAAAAAAAATCTTATTTGTAACCTATCCCTCATAATCCAGGAGTTTTAATGTAAGCAAGCTAAATGTTATCGCGACCATCACACATCTGGCAGTTTTACTTTACTTAATCCCAGGTAGGAATCACGGATTTCATAGTTGTAGCGTACACATGTTTGGGATGTTTTGCAAAAGTTAGCACAAGATTCCGCTAGTCGAGAAAAGACCGATCAATCGGATGACTTAGTCAAAACTTTTAACGGAGAGATAAAATAGACAAGATTATCGATTTGGCAATTTAATTTGTTTCAACCGTTGACAGGGATTCTATTTACTCCTGACATCTATCTGTGTAGCATGGTGGTATCGACTGGTCTTCCGTCTTCTGTACTTTGTTGGGGGTTTGATCCATTGGATATAAACGGTTTGACTCACGACAATACTAATTAAAAGGTTTTCTGTACTCTACAAGCTAGTGAGATATTTCGTGTATCCCAAATGGAACACTATGGATGTGAAGGAAATACCACCCCTTCAAAAATAGATAGACGTTTGATTATGCCTTAAGCCAAATATCAATTGACGGGTCTTTTATTTATCCCGAGATTAAAATTAAAAATTAAGTCAATTTAAATTAAGTTAAATTAAAAAGTTGTCTGTGGCTATCAGAATTATATTGGATAAATTTTTGAATCTTAAGTAAATTCAGAAGCAGGGTACTTCTCGAGTTACAATGCAATACGAATGCCTGGTGGGCTAGGACAGGGTGCATAACTTTGATGAAAATGATGCGGTTAAGCCGTGCCTAAACGATGAAGTGGAGGGCTTACACGCCTGGACTCAAATCAATTAGTTTTGGGCAATCGACTACAATAGAATGAAAGGAAAGAGGGGTGAGATTGGGATCATGGAGAATGGTAACGGAATATTGAGTCCATCTTTCCTAGACTGTTTTGTATCGCTAGTCAAGCTCATATTTCAAAAATAGATACATCTCACGGATACACCCTACTCCAGAGTCCAGAGTCAAGTCAATCGTGGAATTAGAAATAACGCCATCACTCAATACAGTTCGCAGTACAGTGTTCCGGACAATCCGAGCAATTATTTGCTAATTTTTCCCGCTGTGCGAGTTTAATTAATGTTCAACAGCTAAATTATATTCGACATTACGCATTCAGAAATCAAGTCTGTTTTACTTCAGTAGCAGTTACATGTATCACTCCTTAGCTATCGTGCCTATAACTAATGATATTGTAGTTCTGTTCTCATAGGTTTTCCTAAATTGGAGTGTTTCACTACTACTAGGGGCAGCTTTGATCCGCCAAACGGAAAGTTAAACCATGCACGGAAAATATTCAACGATGGTTGACCATGGCTTACCGGCAGAGCGCGTTTTTATATTAAGAATAGAAATATGTACAAATTACAGTGAAATCGTAATTACTTTCATAATACTTTAAATATGCTGACTGAATTTTTCAAAATTGTTCAGCACAAGATGATTACTTAAAAATGCTTAAAACCGCTTAAAAGTGAATGGGAAGGTGGTTCCCGATTTCTCCAATATTACGCATTGCCCATAACACATATTATTGGACGAAAGGAACTTATTTATTTAATGATGTTGACAGCAAACAATGCTATTAGCGGCGTGCTTAATTGAGTTGGACACACGCCAGCGAACCAAATAGATTAAAGGGAAAGTCACCACACCAATTTGACCACCCATACAATCTACGGAAATTGTGATGAAAGTTGATGATCATTTGGTATTAACTGACCCTTGGTCACTCGCTCTCATTTATTCTTACGATCCATGCAAAACCGTTATGGTAAGCGGATTCCCTACATTGACTTAATCCAACAATTTATGGAGAAAGGATATTTGCAATTGAGCTTCGGAAATTGGAAGTCAGGAGAGCAAGTACGTTAGTCTGATTTATGGTTTGTAATAGACCAACTGTGCGTATACGTAAGCAAAGGATGAAATTATGAAAAGCATTTTCACTCATCCTCCATTAGGAGGGAATCAGCGGATACAAGGCAGGAGAAAATTAAATGAATAATACATTCCAGATTGCCTATAAATCAAGTGTGTCATCCAATTGGAGTCGTATGTGTGATCCATGAAGGATTGCGCGGGTGGATTATTGCCGTAATCCTACTCAATATTTAATGTCAAAATATACCAAGTACATAGGTGACATTCGTCGGTCGGGCGTGTTCAAACATTAGTATATATTTTTGCTGACAATCAGTTGCTTTACATTTAGCCTAGGAAAGGTATCCTTTAGCAATAAAAAAACAGATGGCAAGAGTATATTTAAGCACCAACTACACCATGTCTGCCAGAGGGATCGAATATTCATTTATACGATAGTTAGGCTTGTAACTATGTGTTCGACCAAATATTAGTACGTAAACTATTCAAAATATCCAAATGACGTCATCAAAATACTTTCTGTCGAAAGAACTCACCTGGTCTGGTTGATCCCATCATAAGCTTTTATATCCAAAATGCTCGTCAAGTCAACCCTGGCAAAGAAATACCAAAAAAAGACTATCAACAAGGGTAGTGAACATAATTTACGAAATTCCAGGAATTCCACATTGAAAGGGAAGAGATGAAGAGAAAATGACGGGAAAGGATATGGGAGTGTGAATTGGTGAAATGAACCTAATGTCGTCTTCGGTGGACTTGTTTGAGTGAATTGCGTATAAATATATAGTGATTGCATTGTCATCTTGGCAATAATACATTGGATTGCATTGTCAAGGAAAAGCCGTTGACAAATTCAATTGCTACAGAAGTAAAGTTACTGCACGTATGGTATACAAGGAAGAGAAAGTATTTTGAGTGAAAGCGTACAACTTGTTTGGCAATTTCCTTTCAAAAGAAAATTCAATAAAAGACCATCTTGACTGTGAATGACAATCAGATGAATTTACGGTTTTCATGGGAAATTCTCGACAGAAACTGTTATTAGATTACGTGTAGATGATAGAAATGTAGGTACAGGTAACAGAATATGCCTTCTCTATAAATATATCTGCCTCTGCCCAGACAAATTGATGAAAGGGTAAGAATAATCTTAACTGAGTCCGGTGTGAATTCATGGATGTAATATTTTGACAAATTTGATTTTCATTATTATAAATCGTGTTCTACCCTTATTCGAAACCAAGGCACCGTTTAGGGGTTCAGCTGATGTCAGATTTCGCCAAATAAGTTATATTTTTTCGGGGTAAAATTAGATCTCGAAAACTGAAAAAGGAAAGAATTCGATGGTATTCTACTGTTCTAGAACTTTAGAAGTTCAATATCATAGACTGGATTCATTAACAAAAAAGTGTTTATTCAAACTTATTTTTCTAAAGAGGTAGAAACAACTTTAACTCACTTGCAATATTCAGTCAGATGTAGCTCTGCACTGGTGTTAATCTTTTTCACTGAGTTGATAAGTAGCTTAGATTCTGCTTCGCCGACTAAATCTATCTTGTTGATAATTATAAAATCAGCTAATGCAACTTGTCTGAAAATTAATTTGAACAAGCTGTTACTCAAAACAACAAAAATACACAAAATCTACCGGATCATTTTGAATACTGGATTTGCACTTTTACCTTATGGCTGAATTAACAAATCCTTGCTCTGGATCTTCATTGAGTTTCTGCAAAAACGCAAAAACACATGTTCACCAAAAGTAAATTCGGCGAAACTGAAATGATTCAAAATTAATTGACTCATGCCTTTAGACTGAATTCTAAGCGACATTAAGCGAGCGAATGGTTTGCTAATCTTAATTCACGGTATTGTGCAATTTATTAGCTACTAATCTCTTCAATGTCGCGTAACCGCCAAATAAGATTAATATTTCGTTTCACTACTGAATGTGATTACCAAAATTCCTAGACGACACTTTCTCTCTTATGAAATCGTTATACAGAACATAAATTTTTGCTAAAAGCCTTTTTCGAATTTCGAAGTATCAACCCGGCCATATAAAACATACGTACATCTTTTCAACATATTGTTATGAGGTGGCAAACTGGAAATCCTACTTTTCCTTCAGTAAATAATGGCACTCCCTCAGTTTATAGTCTGTGCTTTCAAATTTATAAAACAAGGAAGAACACAAGGGTTGAAAACATGGATTCAAAGAGTATATTATTAGTGTAGGATGACTCGAGGCTATTGACTCTCTTTCCTTCCAAAATGACACTTTTCCCATCCGATTGTCATCTCTGTGTCAATGTAATATTCAACCAAGTTTGCTCTGAATTGGGATTTTCTACCTCCCGGGCATTATGACTTGTGTGAGGACTTAACAACAGTTAGGAACAGAAGAGAGTTGAGTTTGTCAGTTTGTAGCTAATAACAAAATGGCAATATCTGCGAAGTAACAGAGCATATCATTGCTTTGCAATCAAATGTCGGAGTACAATACAACTACTCTCCTTCACAAGGTTTACCTACACATTCGTGTTCTGTCTTTATTAAGAACAAGAACTATGCAGAAAAACACCCGACCAAACGTTATTCTCTCCTTTGAAAAAATTCAAACTCGAAAACTCATTTGCCTTTCTCCGGTACAAACCCGTACAACAACAAAGGAATCCTTTATATTTTCTCTTAGAAGCAATATACTTTCACAACTAATGAAATACTTTATGTTCCTTGGAGAAATGTAATGTAAAGTATTCTCTGTTTATTTTTACTACGATTAGTTTTGTACGAATTCATACGAATGTTTGACTTATTTTGAAATTAGATGATTTTTATACTTATTTTATTTCGAAGAAAATTTGGATGGATATAATTAAGTAGTTTACCCTAATTTGGATTAGCAACCTGTTTTGACTGAGTGAAAGCTGGCGGAATAATACTTCCGCCAGCACACATGGTTTCACAAAAAGCGAAGTAAAGTTGGCATTGCTCCCGTAGAATTTTACTAGCAGTAAAAAAGTTTGATGTAAGCGAAATATAATATCAGGCCTTACAATTACTTCAATTTACGAAACATTTCATTCCTTACCTTCATTCCAAATTTGGCGTCAATTACAGTGACAATTCCATCCAAGTAAATGTCACTCCCAAGGTCTTTGTCGAGCCAGAAGATTGAGGCGATAGGTCCTAATACATAAATTAACATTTATTTCTTCCTAGTTCAACTTTCAAAATAGTACCTCGACGACTGTGCAGAAAGCACTTGAAAAGAAAGTCTGTTCTTTGTGGAAGCAGTGAAGCATGGAACTCGTACCAAACTTGCAAACTTTCCTCAGTCTGTCTATGAATAATAGATAGACAAAGAATTGAAGTTGTAGTAAACTGAAACTCATACCCGGGTCTGCCAGTCCTGTAGTCTCAATGACGATGTAATCAAATTTTCCTTTCTTCTTCATTAAATTTTCAATAGCTTTAACACCATTATCCCTGAAACGAGTAAATCAAATTGTCTCGCTTGAGTGAATGTTATAGGATAAGTATAAAGAACCATGAGCGTTTTTTATCATGGATCCTTACGGTAGCATCTGAGCTAACAAGGTAATCCCTTCTCGTGTAAAGAAAGTATATCTACTCAAAGACAGTGCCCTGAGTAACAGGCATCAAGGATTCGCCGTTAAATTAAATTCTGGATCAGTGCTATACATTTTTGAAACAGTCCAGCCATGATGATCGTCCAGTTTAATTACACTCAAGCCTCCACAAAAATAAAATCATTGTTAACTATAATTAAAAACAAACAAAAACAATTTGACGAAACTGTCACATTCGTAATGAGAACACTTGCAATGACTAAGAGTGAACTCTAATCTGATTGTGTTCTACGGGAAAGGCGGTTTCTTTGTAAAATGCAAAATGTCTTGACAACGAAGTTAGCTTCTAAGAAGGTGGGTCTAAACCTCGCTGGTGCTAGAAAAATTTGTTATTT
>JAQFYE010000860.1:0-28556 GCA_034694305.1 Protaphorura glebata | reverse complement strand
AGCCCGAGTTTGTCTGGTAGCGAAGGGGGCGGCGGAGCCGCCTCCCCGGAGCGCCCGTTCTGGTTCGCGTGTGTATGATTTTCGTTTGTTACTCTGTGGAAATCTAACAAAACGCAGCAGATCGCGAAAATTCAACAAAACATAATCTGATGATAATACACGTTTTTATTTATTTTCTTCTGTTCGTTCACTACACCATTAACATTTCACTCATTTTCTTGACAACTGTTCCAACACTTAATCATCTTCATCTGTATTTTCTTCTTCGTGGTCTGAATTTTTGGATTCTGGTTTCTCATTTGGGTCGAAATTTATCTCACCAACAATCTCAATGAATTTTTCCAACGGATCAATATTTTGGGACTTACAATATTTCATGAACATATAATGGGACAAATATCCTGGATAACTTCTTTTTTTTCTGCTGTAATGCGGCATGAATTTCTTCGCGTGTCTCCAAGTAGACTCAATGCCATTGCCATTAGTATGCGTAATGGTTGCACAATTGCAATAAACGGCATAAATTAAAGGGCTTCGCTCCCATTTTGTCACTTACTAACTAACGAACTTAACTTTTCATCGATTTTGGATTTTTCGATGTCACATCGCATGGTGGTGGCAGAAAATCAACAAAACAAGTTTTGTCGTTATGGAAATTTCGAAAACTTTGACCCTTAATTTGGGACCCTTAAGGGTCTTTGCGCCCTTAATACCTATTTTTCCCATGATCCCTACGCCATCAGCTTTCCAACAAGCCATAGTTTGTCAAAATCGGTGAGGGGGGGGCTATAAGCGTAATGTTCCAGGAAAATGTCCGTCTGTCTGTCTGTCTGCACTCTAGGTGCCGCAATTCTTCTCTGATCGACTTCAAACTTGACTTGCATGACCCTTCGGCCATAGCTCCAGTCAAGTTCGTTAGCCAGCAAAATCGAACTACTACTAGGAACTTCTACTAGGAACTTCACTATTTAAAACTGCTTAACTTGCAGCGGTATCTTGATCAACATAGTCGGAGGCAATATCGATTCTACGACGAGAAACGATTTTTTGGTTTTCTTGTTTGTAAATCGGTTTTGTTGATTGTTTGTAAAACTACATACTCAAAATACCCTGGCAACTAGTCCGACTCTAGTGTATTAATTTTCTAAACCCACTTCTCTACATAAGTCTTGCATAAAAAACTGTTTTCTCTGTGCTTTCTGTTACATGGCATGATAAGAGTGGTGACATCCGGTTTAGACAAATTCCTATTTAAAGCTGTTCAATATGTTTTGGTATATAAACAAAGTCACTCTAACTTCATGGCGTAGTTGTCGGGTTCCTTCCCAACCTTATATCATTTGGTGTCAATGATAATTGATATCCTAAAAATTATTGAGATGTAATGGTTTGAAAAAGAATTCAAACGACAGAGTATTCTATAATTTTCATCACAAACAAGCAAGAGTCTTGATTTTAAGCTTCGATTCACGCTATATGACCGCAATCAAATGACGAGTTTGTAGAATTATATATATTTTTTTAAATCTGTTCTCCAATCGGCACCAATGGCTAAAAAAGTATGAACTTCTACTTTTTGACATAACAGAAACCATGATAAAAAAATTAACCGAAATAGTCTAGCTTAGTCAGCTCTTCTTTTTCTCTTCCCTTTGTCTAATTTTTTCTCTCCCCTCTCTTCTCTCCACTCAGTTGCGATCTGCATTCCTACAGAGCGCTTGCGCGGTTTATTGTATTTGAAATGAAACGGTGTCATGAATAAAAAGAATTTAAACAAAAAATACACAAGTAACAATCTTCAGACCGAGTTAAACATCTAACTCCCTTTTACGTAGTACTTTTTCCCGAGTATTAAAGTATAAGGCGATTTTTACACAGCTTCGAGCAAATCCTTGCCGGCAAAACAGAGCTGAGGATGTTAAAATGTTGTTATGTGAAAGTTGTTGTAGTACACGTGAAAATGACAGACATGACAAAATACATTTCTCCTTGGCCTGCTGTTGAGTAGAAGTGTCTATTCACACTTTGAGTCCACTTTGACGGGGCTGACAAGAGAGTGAAGAGACTGACTTGAGTCCAACGGTTGGAAGACCAGAGGAGAAAAGTGCTGACGGAGAAAGCGGAGAAAGGAGGACGAAGAATGCTTTTAAACTCTCTCAACCGGCTAAGTAGTTTTCGATGAATGGGAGCAGAAGAAAATCCAAAATGAATCCTCCGTCCGATGCTATCAGACAATCATACTAGCTTCTGAAGATAATATCCTATATGCCCATGTTCTGGGTGACCGACACTAATCTTTTCGATTCAAATCTGAAAAAGTTCTGAACAATTAGTTCTACAGGGCTCTCAGCAAATTGTTAATTCGAGAATGATGAGCTCTAATTGTCCAACATATTAATACGCTGGTACATTATTGGTTGTCTTACATTCCACCAATATTCAACCAATCACCTACGTGCAATCATACGGCCTTAGACCACCAATATACATGGCGTTCACGAAAAAGAGCCGGATTGTTTGATTTTATTTTTGGCGTAGTAACAAGAATTTATGTTACAGTCAGGCTGTGATTTCTAATTAATGTGACAAATACAGGAGTGATAATAAAGTTTAGGTATATAGTCGTTGCAGAAAAAACTTATTGACGCGAAGGAAATCATTGAGCATAAATTGTTACCTTCAATAAATGTTCGATTTAATACATTTGTTCGTACATTAATTATTTTTAACTATTCCTACCTTGACTGTAACATAAATTCCTGTTAACCACGCCAAAAATATAACCAAACGATCCGGCTATAGTTTATAGTTTTTGTGAACGCCCTGTATATAACGGTATTTTTGTATGAAATCACACAAGTGTGTATACTTTACCGTATTTTGTTATCCATTCGTTAATGACGAATAGAAAAATATAAATCACGATTTCACAAGCAGGTGGTAACCTGCCTAGCCCACACCTTATAGAATTTTAGATTCCAGAGCCGACAGCGCCCAAAGGAAGATAATTACAAGATGCACCAAAAACTTTCTGTGAATGGCCTTATCGGAGGAAAAACTTTCATGAGACCATCAGCAGCATTGAAAATCAACTCCTGTATATATATGTCAGTGTTCACTTGGGTGCTTGGCTTTCACTCTCCAGCTAAGCAACACAAAAGGAATCACCATTTCCAAGATCTTTTCAAGTTCTTCAACTCCATACTACGAGGTGTAATATACGTAGAAAGACACTAACCTCGAGGAAAATGGAATCCAGTGGGTGTCTGCGTGTCTAGAGTTTTTATTGGGAGTTTCTTGGGTTGTTCAAAATATTTTAAGCGTGGGAGACAACACACACTTTGTTAAAAATAATTCGATGAATTCTAAAACCATGAATGACTTTAATGTGCTCCCAGTTCACACGAGTTCGGAAACGGTGGTGGGTTTATTCTGTCTGAACAATATAACTTACGGGGACGTACAGCGGAGCAATTTCGACTGTTTGTAGCTATTAATGTCCTCTGTTTTTAACAAACATTTCGATACTTTTCTTAAGTAAATGTGAATTTTATTTTTATTTAAATGTATATCTCAAGGGTAATTATCATTTGTGTAGGTCAAAAGCGATTTAATTAGTAATTTAAATAATATTAGCACGCGGTATTGAATTCTCAGTACAGAGGACCGAAAAGTGTAATACCATAAAACAATAGGTTCACTCGATATAAGCGATTAAGAGGTGATTTTATAGCTTTGATTACACTTTATTGGAATCCGCAGTTGGTATGAATCAATACAGAATAATTCTCATCACTGGAAAACGTCACGGATCTGTTGTATAATATATATAATATTATATATTTGAGTTTAAGTCAGTTTTTAAGTAACACTTCTAAAATGATGAAATGTTAAAATATAAAACACAAAACCTTGCGATTGAAATACTAACGCAAAAAATCAACTAGGCTAAGACTAGTACGGAGAACTAGCTTTTAGGTCAGTTCTCCTTGGATTATAATACATTAAATAAAATCTAACTTTTAACCTTAAGTTTTCACAATGAAAAATACAATGAATGAAAGGTGTAAAGATAAAATAAATACGTAGATAGATAGAAGACAAAGAAAGTTTGTTGTTTCTCTAAATTGAGTTCACTCTCAAAAAAACTCCCTTGTAACTTTTAGATAAATGTTTATTCTAGATGCATGGAATAACAGAAAGTACGAATTTGTGACCAGATTAATTTTTGCCTCTGGGATTCCTGTCTAAAAAGTGTCAACTTGAAATACACCTGCTCACAAATACCGTCAACATGCTTGTCCCACTCAGGTGAAGGATATAAATTCAGAATATTTTAATGCTTATGTCAGAATTATATTACCCAACGCAGATGGGACGACTACACCTATTTCTATCACATTCTGCGTCTGAGGATTTTATGCGTAGTGACTGTAAATAAATACTTTCATTTGGAATATAGAAAGAAGCAAAACTTAAGTAGGAGTCATTTCTAAAAAGACGGCATAATACGAATGATTGAAAAGAATAATCGAATTAAGAAATTGTAAGGGGATTGACATTGTCAGATTATAAATCCTCGGAAGTTGACGTCGATTATCCATGGAATGCAAACTAGAAACAGGGAATTGTAGCAGCGGTTTGAATAACTGGTAGAAATAGTATTTTTATTTTAGTATTTTTAGAAAACAATTTAACACTTTTTCCATTTTTGTATAATATCATCTTTAACTTACCGAATGACTTGGCTCTGAGATGAATATTAGGATTTGGTGAATATTGTTGTTGATAATGTTGAAGGCAATGTTGTATTCCATTACTGTCACACGAGTGGACTGTAAATATATATAAAAAATAGAAAAGTCAGTCACATGTATAAATCAAACCTCAACTCACCTACATTTCAATTACAGAACAACAAATCGAAGAATTTTAAAGGTCACGAACCAGACATAAAGTTGAATATCGATATCGTGGCAAGTATGTCATTAAGGCGTGGGAATGAGAAAAATTCACTTTTAAGTTTGTCAAGCCATATCTCACAAGGTAAGTACCTCACTACATTTGCTCATGTCATTCGCAATTTGTGGCAAAAATCGGATCAACTTAATCCAGTCATTCTAACATATTCTGCTGAAACCTCCTAAAAATATCGCTGCTAGTTACCTGAAAACCAGTTTCATTTACCGACTAGACTTTAATATCAGCAAGTATGGCAACAGGATTTGTCGATTAATTTTAATCAGTCGATTGTTGACGTGAAAAGACATGAATAAAACCGAACTTGAAACTTGAGGGCACTTGAAATTACTGATCCTAAAAATTTCACTATGCACTGAGTTTGACTTGATAAATGTTTTCCTTGTCATACTCGAGTTTACATACTTTTTGTTTCTCGACGAAATCTATAAATCATAAGGTTGTTAGTTGGTCCATTCAGAGATAGGCAGGGCGGTGCAGGTGAGACAAGTTCGTATGAGCATTGTACGTGACTCTGACATGACCCACTTATAATTTGACATGAGAAATTAGATCTTAGTCCCTCTCGTGCAACCTAGCTTAGTACGTAGTGTCGTGTCATGCCATAAAATTCTGACACTTTGTGATAATTAATTGGAAGTAATTAACCCCTACTGGCAAGGAATTCCGGAATAGAATGCAAATGCAGAAGCTTTCCTTTACGGCCGGCCTGGCCAGGTAGTCATTTATGTCAGATGAAGTAGATTAGATGAGTTTGCCTCCCTAGAATTCTGTAATTTGAATGTAAATGGCAATGTTTGTCCAGCGCTGGGGGCTAATAATACTACTACACAAACATTAATTGGTGCTAGGAATGAAAAATCGTAGACATTTTATTAGACTAACATGCAATCCCCGGAAATTACACCATTATACATTAGGGGGATTTTTATCTGAAGTACAAGTGTAGACAAAGTAGTAGTAATTAGTATGAACTGGTGGGAAGGTCTCCGATTAACCTACAAGTTCAAACATTAAGTAGGATTTCACCAGTGTGTCGTTGTTGGTGGGCAGAAATAAATTTTAATTTCAGAGAACCTCTGGAAAATTTGTGTTTAATTCACGGCTCGTGTCTTAAATTAGTTATCTTGTTATATTATTGCCCTTGTCGCTTTACTGTAAAACAAGGTTCGGTTGATGCCTGGAGCACACACTTCAAAGAGGTTTTCTAAACAGCAGTTTGTTCCACTTATACATATACTAAGAGTACCAACACCTATTCAACAGCGAACCACACGATGACACGATGATGTTTGACCATACCTTACAGGAGAATGTAAATTACAAATTAGGAATTGTGTATTTTTCCATTGTGACCTAATAACCACATTTCTGTGCTAACACCAATTTCAATTTCAATTAGAACATATGAAAAGAAATGCGAATAGATTAAGTTTCAAAGATTTCTGTTCCGATGCTTCCAGTTCATTGGGGAAAATTAATTCGAATTCGTAAAATATAATTAATTATCTTCAGTTATTGAACTTTACGTATGTCTAGTCAGTGATTAATTAGACATTAGGTCGATGTAATTAATTTTCATCGGATTTCTTCTCTGGTAAATTTGTTATCCCGCCGAGAACTTTTCCCGTCCATAGGACAAATTTGAATTCGGCGAATCTTATTCGGCAATATTTTTCTCTCCCTGGCATTTCCAGAAGACTGAATACAAATTTTTCTTTAGATTCCACCTCATAGCGAAATGTACGCTATCCGACTTCGTGAATATCATAAATTGTAACGCAGAGAAGATTCAAAGAGTTAAAAGCCAACTAAAATGCGAATTTTGAAAATCATGAACATTTCAATTCTTGACAGAGACGATTAAATTGGAAGACTTCTCGGTTATTCATATTCATCATATTTACGACGGGAGAAACAAATTAAAATTAGCGAAGTTTGGAGAGAATCTTACAAACATATCAACTCCACAGCCACCAGGCTGTCACTTCAAAGACAGAAATTCTTGATTTATTGCAGTACACAAACATACGTTTCTGCCTCCTTCAGCAGTAGGCAAGCCCTTAGGGCCGTCATCTAGTAATTGGACAAAGTTATACGGACATATTGGTTATTAGGACTAGATCCTAATTTATTTTATGATCTCAAAATCCTTATTTGATGACACAATATGTGCCACAGCGGAGGACGTTCATGTACAGGGTCACGCATAAGGCATAACCTTTGCCCCCCCGCTGGCCACAACTATCTGAGGGAGTCAGACCGAAAGTGAGATACGCATTTCGTAGAGAATTTTGTGAAAGATCTAGGGAGCTATTCCGCTTGAAAATCCGATGCGCGTAGCGGCGCTGACGAGCGCTTAAGTAATAATCGGCATGGGAAACTGGATTTTACAACGGTATTTTGACAAAAACGTGCCCAAAACAATTATTTTCGAAAAATCTGTCGATGCCACTTTTTTTGTAATAATTTCATGCAATTTTCAAAATTTTGTTGGACCGGATCGGAGTAAGTCGATTTTTCGCTGCCAGAGCATTCGGAGGAGAAAATCTGATTTTTTCACCAAAATGCGTATTTTATCCTATATTTTCTCAACTTTAGAATGGAGTACAAAGGTGTGAGTGTCAATGTAAAGTGTCAACTTTTACTAGGCATTCTAACACTGCCTGAACGTGAATATTGTCTACAACATACATATAAAAATAGAATCAGGCGAAATAATTTATTGTTCTCTCGTAATATTATGTTCTATAAATCGTCATGTTCTTTTGTTTTGTTTGCGTAGAACGCAGTAGTGTCTGTACTAAAGTGATCAACTTTTTCATGAATACCGAAATACAGTCCTCCGAAATGTGAGTGGACGGGTATTTAGGATCACTGAAGCGTGAAATTGCCCTTGGTTCACTCTGTATACGAGATAAACTAAAATATGAATATTCATGCTTTTGTGTAACAATTTAGAGTTTTGGCAATCTGTCACTTCTTCCGTCTCAGTGCACTAAACGTAAAGACTCAACTGACTGTGAAAGACAGGAAGGCTTGTTGACAAACACACGGCAATACGATGCAAATCTAAACCCACTACTTAGCAAAGGAAAACGGATATATATAAAGTTTCAAGAAGTACGGGTTTGAGAAGGCCTTAACTATAGTTCCGAAACCCAATTATATATTACCAGATTTATTCTCAACCTGAGAAATAACCTTAAAGTGAGTCTGAAAATAATTATTGTATCATCAAATCAAAAACAACTTTTTAAAAAAAGACATTAACAATATTAATATTAACAATAAGAAATAACTCTGCGAAACAAAAATACAATGTGTTACAAATTCCCCCTAAGTAAATAGCTGACGAAAAAGCATCCCTACCATTTCGTTTGAAAATCAACTAGCCCGAACCCAAAAATATCTGACCAGGTGGTAAATCTCCTTCCGGTCAACAATTCGAATTTCTAATTTAAGGATGATAACTAAAATCTATCCCGAGCAATAATAATAGCTTCTTGAAATCCCCGTGAGCTTGGTCAACATTTATCTTTGGTGATTTGGTATATTTTATACACCGATATAGAAAGTAATTAAGGCAAAGTCCACAAATTCAATTGTGGAATTGTTTGAATTGAATTGAATTGTAGACTCTTTCAGTTTAAAATTGTTTATCAAGTAAAGGGTGCAAAAAGTACATTTCACTCTTATGATTAAAATATATACTTCTCGCGAGAAAGGCATAACTGTTTAAATATGTGTAAACAGCATGTCACAATTTTCATGCTTCGTGAACTGATTTAAATGAAGTAAAACTTTTTAATGACTCTAATTTGAAAGAGAGAAAAGCTGAAGAAACTGATAAGTGAAATTGTCGACAAAGTTGTCACAGATGTCAATATTTTCTGCTCGAGCACATGAGGATTCCGATGAGCTACCCTGGTACGTCCATTCTCCATTGTAAGATTCGTGGAGATAGCAAAAAAGATGGGTTAAGTGCTCCTAAGGTACGACGCTTGATACACAGATCGGCATCCACAGATATTTCCTAAAAATCCTTACTGGAGAAAAATATAATTTTTTACGTACTGCCAACACACTGTTTCTTCTTCAGGCGCCGCACAGTACCACCCGGTCCAAAAAATCCACAACCTCCTACTACCGACATTTCATCAGCACACTTTTAATTTATCGATGTCAAATTGTTTTGCAACATAGACAAAAAAGGTTTATTTTCTTGAAGTTCACAAAACAAGATAATTTGAAATATTTCCAAACTACATGTTTCTGAGCAAATCACAGTCATAAGCACTGTAGCCGTTAAATTTCATAAAAGAACCCAACACTATTACAAAATCCTCATCAATTGGCAACCAATACCACACCGTTGTGGTAAACCTCTCTCACTAATTGTCCATAAAACACAATAGTTCAATTATATTAATTTCTTGGCTTCACGATAATCCTATTCACCCATTCCAACAACAAGGCACGTCACAACACCAAGCCACACTAACAAGTGCCAATTTGGATCGAAATTCTCAAAATTCTCGACATGATATAAAAGCTAAAGAGGGGAAGTTAAGGAGAATTCGTTCCACTTAAAATGATGCATTTGCAGTGCATCAAGGTAAGTACGGACTGACTGACTGACTGATCAGAAAGGACGAAAAGTCAGTGCGTAGAATTCTTAGAAAAAATTCAGGAAGTGGTTCAATTCCCTTTCTGGCTTCCTCTTTTCTGCATACACTGCTACTATTCTTAAATTTGTCATTAAATTTAGACTCATCATCAACACTTGTGCTACTGACTACACGCATCCACGGGTTTGTAACAGGGTAGACTCACGAGCTAATAAAAGTGTTAAGTCATTTCGGGTGCACTATTCTATTAGACTGACATCTGTTCAGATAATCTCTCCGGGGACGAAAAGGTTGATCAGGTTAGGGACGAGCAAGGTCAAGTCTGGAAATGTTACCCGAGTACTGCAAAGCCACATTTTGTATCCCGAGTAGGACGCCGATTTTCGAAACTCAAATATCAATTAAAATTCATAGAGATGTTATAGGTACACAATTTTTTTCTCACAACTCTCTGTTCGTTAGGGAGAATATGAGATAATAAATATTTTCCGACGAGTGCCAATCTGCCAATTATTGGATGCGTTTTTTTATTGTTATTACTATGAGCGTCCCTAACAGAAATTGTAGTTATGTTTATCAGCTGAATAATATTCCTTGTGAGAGCTGAAGAGCTACAGGTGTAATTTGAACCCATCAACAATACATGGAAGGATAGTGAGGATTCTCTACATCTAATTTGATTGTTGAATTGGAATATCCTCTTCTCCTTTTTCCATTTCTTCAATTCTAATTCGTACCAACCAACCTTATAATACATGTTTTCGAATGAGAGATTTTGCAATTGCAATTGCCATGTAAAACCACTCTTGGTTCCTATTTGAGACTTTTGTGCGTCCTTTTATTGTGTCAGTCAATCTAACCCTACTTGAGTGACTGAATGTTGCTCAGTTAGTTGGTAGAAAACAGTTCAAGACATACCACGGATGGACAGATGTTTACAGGTGAATCTATTGTTTAGGAAATCAGGAAACGGCTTGCAGAGCAGAACTGTCGCATTGTTTCAGTTACGTACTTACGTATTATGGGTGTCTTCTATTATGTTTAATTGAGTATTAAACAGTTCATGAGGTATGAATGAAAATAAAACCGTAAGTAACTTTTTGCATATACCTGGCGATATATCTTCTTTGATTGAAAAGAATAAATGCGGGTGGTATTCCATACTAATACACTTCCAAAATCTTTGAACTATTCGAAATATACTTACTGAGATTTGAGATAATCTTAGAGGCTAATGAAGGTCGTCGTCATAATAAGTAAGACTGAAACAAATTTATAAGGTAACGGGTATGTGAATACATCTACCAAATACTCTACTCGTAATTTTCAAATTTTATGAACCATTCAGTTGATTATTGTCTTTCCTACTCAATTTGTTGGCGTATGGGGGTTTGAAATGTAGAAGCTGTGGAAATTCTCAACAGTTCCTATTTCGTGTTGAAATTATAAGATCGTGATAAATCGGTCCGTTCGTGCCAAATATTAAAATACAAACACCTTGACATGCTCAACCTTAGCCTTACATAATGCGATTACAATCATGAGACCCCTACGAAATAGTTCGCCCAACCGCGGAATGCGTAATCGCTGTATCGTCAGTCTCACCACATCGTATGGTACAATATGGTATCATTTCATGCGATTATTATCAACATTTCATGCGATCGAACCAAAATAAAACCATCATCATTTACGGACCAATCATTTTGGTCAAAATATTTGCATTTTTAAAATCACGCCGGGTTCGAGTCATCGTCTGCAAATAATTCGCGGTGATACACTTTTCTCTTCAGTATTTGTTATGAACTTAGTGTATTCTTGATACTCGAATTAACAATTGCATTAGTGGAGCAAATTTGATTACAATATTTCATTGCCTTTCCGAGTCATTCAATCATCATGCCAGTCATGACGAGGGCAAGGGTCAGTAGTGAAGATTAACAAGATTGATTGTACTGACTTACTTTTCGAGTACGAATACTAATACCCCACTGATCTTGTAGGATTACATTTGGTATACTCGGTTCTACCCAACAAGTCTTCTTCTGAAGATCACTTCGCTTTCCAATTGGTGTATTGCGTGGGATGAACAAGACTAAAGTTTCTTGATCTAAACGCTACGGTATAATCCAAACGTAGTACTTTCCAAACTTAGAGTTGATTGCAAACAATAAACCTTGTTTACAACAGTTTACTCCAAACGTCTTGACCCAAAATAAACGCGATAATCTATCCATCTATGCCACTCTAATTTCTGAGAGAGCGAGACCACTATATAAACAAACAAGGATGTTCTGACTAAATAATTAATAATAGTTCAAGATTGCTCTCAATTGACATTATCGATAAGACATGTTCAAACATCATGCGTATTTCTATGAGGATGCGGGACGGACGTTAGCTTTTCTTGACCTAGGGTAGAAGAAAATTTCAGTTCCCCAAAATTACTTTCAAACCAAGAGTTTAAGCTACCTGGAAGGAACCCTCTCAAATCGAAAGGGCTACGGCTACTTGTCCACCGTGCTGAGATGGACTGACCTTTTTGGTATAATTCTTGCCTTGTAGACTTTCTCTCTCGAATTTATCGTTTCTTCTATAGCAAACGTCGAGTGAAAGTAGTATATTTTGAAACTGTTTTAACGTGGACGAAAAATACAGCAATCGGTTCGGCAAATACTCTTGTCTATTTCTTTAATAATTACAGGAGTATGAGTGGTAATTCAATATTTGTTATTGTTAATCTGCACTAATAGGATTAAGTGTCCGCGCGACCAGTTTTGTATTGGAGCAAATGCTAATAATGTATGCCTAGCTATGTTGATTTTGACTCTTACTGTACTTTCGTAATCCTCACCTCATGAGTAATTTTGCGACTTGATTTCCTGTACTTTACACCTTGTCAAGGTGTTTAACGAGTGATTACATACTACTAATTACACGAGCACAAAACCTGACACTCGAAATGAAAGTGGGAATTAACATTTAAAATTAAAACTTGTCAAAGTGTCAAAAGTAACATTTCTAACTTCGTTAATACAAAGAGGTTTTCTAATTTCTAATATTGAGTATTTCGTGAATACATACGGACGAATTAATTTGTGAAAAGTAAGCTTAATGGTCGATCTTTTCTATTTTGATTTTTTTTTAAATTGTAATTTCTTTTTCCTTGCAAATACGGGGTTACATAATAAATTATCCGACTTGCTATCTTTGTGACTAGTTGGAACCCAATTTAGAAACCATTCGTGCTGTAATTAGCGCTTACTCCTATTTAACAACAAATTAATTATGTTTTCAAATACGTGTCGTTTTTACAGTTCGTCCTAAACCAAACATTCTATTCGAACATGATATTCCTATCTGGATTCGGAAAACAGGACACAATAATACTCATATATACTCATATATTGCATCGTGTCGTCAATTAATTTAGATTTGAGTATTTGACGTATATATGGTTAAATCCTGGAACTACTTAGACAGTTTGAACAAAGAACCCCCTCGGTGACACCAAGAATCTAATCCAAGATGTCTAAATAAACATCAATTAAGGCCCCCATTTCAATCATTTCCGGAAAGGTCAGAGCGTGTCATATAAAATGAACACATTTTACATTTTGATGTAATACCCCACACAGTGTGATAAGAAATGAGGAGGCGGATAGATTTCGGGTACTTTTCTGTGATACATTTGCGAGCAATGAACTTTAGAACTAATATTCAAAATAAAAATTGCAAGTTCACGTCATGCCTCAAAAAACCTTTCGTTTCCGTCTCAAGAATTTTTAACAGCTGAGCTTTGGGATTTAATATTTACTACTCTACTTTGCATGCCATGGAGGTGACATTTCAACAAAAGCAGGGAGTGGAATGCAGCATAAGCCAACAGTTTACACCTTCACGATTGTCAAATGTAACATGTTCGTAACAAGAATGAGTACTACTACTATTAACTAACTGTACAAATCCGGCTATTAAATTGACAAAGTTGCAGGAGCGTAAGAATTACACTCGTATGTCACAGACAACAGGTCTAATCCTATAAAAAGTGCTCATGGATTTGGATTTGACAAAATACCTTCAGGAAAAATTGTCGCAGAAAGTGTGCTCAAATACCAAAACGTTAACTGGTGTAGCTTCCAAATTAGTCTACGAAACTCTAAAAATTCAATTTTTTCATGCACATTTTTTCATTTTGGGGAAATACGTATGAAAACACACACTACCTACAAGTCCAGAAACAATTTAGGAATTGAAAAATCCATGTCTCACCAAGTCGATTTTTTTAATTTTGAAAAAGTAAATTGGGAACTTAGACCCTAAGTTGCGACTAGTTTTACCAATTTGAACCAACGGACGATTTTGGCCAAAAAAATATTTTGTGTAAAACGAATGATCCATTGAAGAGTGTGGACTGCAATATGGAATGTGGAATGTGTGTTGAAAAATCTAGCACTTTCTTATGTAATATGTAACCATTAACGTTTTAGATTTCAAAAATGCTCATTTCTTTCTACGATCTCTCGTCTATCGTTTATTCTGACCAAACTGTACATGAATCTGACCTCGTGGCATGTTTATAGTGTGACTGCGACACACACATAACGTCGGACTCGAGATGCGTTGATGCGTTTACGAATAATATTTACAAAGGCGTTCCGTTGCCTTACAAGTACTGAGAAGGAGGATTTCTTGCCTAGTTGAATGCTTAATCCACTACCTACTTCGGTAAGTACTTGAAATGAGACGGAGGTGGAAGTGCCCTGGTCAATTATTTAAGTCGTAAATTTAAATAAATAACGAATTAGCCTAAATACTACTATTTTGTGTGTTGTTATGCATGCATGACAACGAATTATGGACTTACTCGGTTGTAAGTTCATGGAACTTCGCCGTTGCAAAGACTCTGGGGTAGGTGCTCGGGTCACCCACGGTAAATACCAATCTTCACGCATCACGTGCGGTGACCAGTATGCCTGAAACAAAAACAAAAAATATACTTAATTATTCATCCGTACAAAAAATATTCGATTACTTGACATTCATCTTAGATAGGGTTAATCCGGCGCATAGTAAACCATTAGCTACTGGCTTTCCATTCCACCTAAGGAACTCACCCTAGTAGTAGGAACAAATTTGCATGGAAAAACGTAAATGATGTAGACATGACTTTGTGACGAACTAATATGTCTAACGCTTACTGAAAACATGCGTCTTGGTGTGGAAACATTATACCGAATATAGTCCAACCACAGAAGCATCCACTCGTAGTGAAAATGAAGATTCGTTAATCAAAATTAAACCTTCATTGTGAAGACGACCGGCAGACAAGATTTCTCCTTACTAGCGAAATGAATATTTTTCTCGTTTGCAGAATTCTCCGAGTCCTCCGTGCATGCATGGATGAGAAACGTGAATTTGATCCCTTATAAATAAGAGACCACATTTTTATGAGCCCATGATGAAAGGTAATGGTAATTTAAGCCCCTTGTGGTAATAACCTAAAGCTCTTAAATCAGGTCAGATACAGAGACGTATAGTTCACGAAGGCCGTCTGTCTGGTTCCTTTTTTACGTAACTACGTGTAAAATTTTATTTTCAGTCTCGGTTTTTTTGATTTTCGTTATCTTATTAGTTTTGCGTGATTTTCGTTTGGAAATCACAAATACATAGGTTCAACCTCCATAACGATTTTCTAATTGAAGTGAAAAAACTTTTTTTTAATAATTATTTCCGATTTGTAGCAACATCGATTTTTGAAGTTTCTTTCTCGCTAACGGTGAAATGAATTAGAGCAATGACAACATTTTAGGAGACCAATATCTATATCGTCTTCATTGATGTCATTGTCAAATTAAATTGCATATTCCATTCCCTTATCGATTAAATAAATACATTCAGGAAACAATAACTCGTTACATAGGTCACACGGAATACAAATATTGTAGAATGTGTTTTAACTGATGTTAAATGCAGTCTTAACCAAGGCCCTCTTAGGAACTTGGAAGTAGTGTGGTTTTGGAACCTTAAGAAATTCGTGGCTATGCCACTATGTGGTTTAATGGATAATCCATTCCACGCTCTGACTCTACGGGTAGGCAGATTCTCTAATAAATTCCTCGTCCATTTTCCCAGCCAACGAAAGTTTATCCCGAATCCTTTCCTCAACGTTTTCTGGCGTACCGTATCACCATTTACAAGGAAACCACTTTTCATGTGATTCCCAGGATTAATTTCACACGTCCTGGTCAGAGGTAAAAGGATGCAATTATTTTACGACTTGCCGTTACCAGCTATATATGTATTCGGACTTTTGTAGGAATTCTGGAAGTTACTACGTAATTTCAAAAATTAAGTTCTCTCTGAAGGGAAATCTGTTAAAGTTTCGTTCGAGACGGACAGTATTCAGTTAACCTTGAACTCTCCTGGGTTGACTTTGGAGACGATTCTCCCTCACACGAAAAGTGATTTCCTTGTTAGACTCCGAAGATTGAAAACAGTGCAGCCGGATTTTTGAAAAACCTACACGAATTTTTCATTCTTGACTGGAACTGACAATCCTAGAAAAATTGTCAGATTCAAGGAAATGATTTTCTATCACACACACACACACTGCGTACGTGAAGTGCATACTTCCCTGAAATATATTCCAATGTATTACTTGATTTATTTTGTATGGTTATCAATTTCTTTCGTAAAGGATAATACGCAGACAAGATGCTTGAGTGATCAAAAGGGGATCCTGGATGTAGGTCTCATTTGCTGAAGTTTCTGAAACTGAATCCCGTCACAACGGATATACTGGTTGCTTGGAAATAGTTTTTCTCGGGTGGTTGAATTCTGAATTCAATTTCACAACCTATCAGTACATTTCATAAAAGCCAAAATACATTCTAAGAATAAAATCTTGGCGGTCCTTTCTGACTTGATTATTCGCGGTTGATAGTAGCTCTCGTTCCGAAAGGTCAAATTCTCATTACTTTCAAAACTTCCCTAATTTTATCTAATACGAAAGGTATCCCTACAGTAGTAGGAATCGCTCCAACCGAGTAAAACATCAAAGATAAATTTCAGACGTAGATCAGTGAAAAATCGTATAATCTCCGTGCTCATCAACTGCCGTTTGGAATGGTTCCATCTTAAGGCATTATAGAATTTGCAAACCCGTTCATGTCGATGCCGATTTCCTTTGTATTTCGTGTGAAATAAGGGACCAGCCCAATGAGTTGCGTTACAGTTAAATTTGTTAATTGAATGAGTTGATAATACAAATACAACAAAAGAAACCCCGCTCTTCCTCCGGGCTTGTTTTCGCTTCGTGCCTATTCCGCTATTGTAATTTACAAGAACTACTCTTAACACTTGTAACTAATAAACTTGAGCGAATTGAGGGGTGTCTATAGGACAAAAACTTTTTACCAAGTCGGTCTGGTCGGTTGTAAGGAAATGAACCACAGACAATCTTCAGTTCATTCAGCTTAAGTGCACTCGACATGTGTCACGTCACAGGCAACAGACATGCTCACTAAATGATCGAACACCCAGTACATTAAGTGACATTCCCAAATATTTGATTAAATGTAGACCTCAAAAAGTTCATTTGGAACTCAAATTAATTCTTCTTCACCGTGTGACATGGTTAAGCGTCTGAGTGTTTTTTCTAGGACCATGCTATTTGTTTTACAAATAGATCGGGAATCAGCGCCTAATTAGTACGGACGGAAATCTTCCGCTGAGAAATAACCTCTTCAAAGCAGTGACGCAAATTAAGTATGCCAAAGAGATCCAACTTCACAAATAACTCGACAACGCTTCCGTACCAGGTAGGATTATAATTCCCAAGCAAACACAAATGAGTTTGTCATTCCAAAACTGGTGACACTACTTTCATCGATACCACAACACTCCCGTGTCACCAGTTATGAATGACATCTTGACTCGTTTGGATTCGCTGCGTTTGGGCGAAACTTTCAGGCTACAGTGGGAATTGACTACCTCATGTGAGACTAAAACTTCCTTGCTTTTATTGTTTTCGGATTATCACCTTACCTGCTGTTGTCAATATATGTTGTGATTACCGATATTCTGAAGCAATTAGGGCAATTATGTACTACCATACATATTGCTGGACTGACGGAGAAGTAACTCAGCATTACATTTCCTTGCAAAAAAATTTCCGAATCTAAAATTATTATTTTATTTTACCTGGAAGAGATTTCCAACGATATATTTTTAATGAATGACATGTAAGTCTAGTAATTTGACAGAAACAACAGTAGAGAAATATGCCAATATTGTCCACTTGTCCGGTTTGACTTTTGCTACAACGCAGAGTAGAAAAGGAATGTACACGTACATAGATGGGAACTGGAAGTAAGAACGACTGCACCCAAACAAATTACTTGTACATCCTGGCATTGACAATTTGGAGCAAACTTGACAGAAATTGAAGACTATTGTAGAAGATTCATAATTTCCGTCAGCAATGAGTTGAAGTGAGGTCAAATATCATGCTGGGCTAGTGGAGGGCAACCATTTACTTGGTGTTCTTAAGTGCAAATTAATTTCAGTATCCTTAGCAATAGCATAGCGAAATTTTATGACAGATCCCGTTCATCTCATTTCCTTCCTTTGTTGATTTAGGTCAGTCTTTCCGATTACATTGTTTTGTCTGGGCGAGTCTACCTTTACCGTAACGCACTAATTGTTTTCGCTTGGAAATCAAAATCTGCATATTTTCACGGCATGCACAGCCATAGTACGTCATCTAAGAATACAAAATTTATTACACCTTGGCGTGTTTCTTCTGTTCGAGCATTTCTGAGCAAGGAGACGGTTTGATATTCGACAAATAAAGTAGAATATTTTAGATCCTGGGAGAAACGTTTTGTGGATGATTATGAATGGGTTCGCTTTCATATAGATCTCGGGAGGGAAGGGAGTAGGATACCCGTAGTACTAAGGAAATATTGCAGATGAGACAGAGACGAGACGACGAGATCTGTCCTGCGTAATTAATCGAAATAACCTGAAGCGATAATCTACTCATATGCGAGTAGGCAAATATTCTACTCATCTCATGATTAGCGTTCAAGAATGATTCTGCATTTATTAATTACCTTCATTACGGTCTTAACAGTTACACTCTCTTCTCAGCCAGTTCTCAACACACTTGGTCATTGTGTCCTGAAAAGTTCACATTGTATGTATGCTTCCTCTAACTTCTAGATGATAATAAGGCTTGCTGATGTAACAAAGAGCTAGAACTAAAAGACTCGACCAATTTTTAATAATCAAGCAAAATCTAATTACTCTGCAATTCACGAGTAACACTACGCGTGTGAACTCAATTAAGAAGGTACGCCTTTACAGAGCAGTATTTACACCCACCAGCTGTAACTGTATAGTCTACATATTTTGAAGAGAATATTCTGTAGGTCAGAGTTCAACTTGGTTTGTCGTTTACAATAAACCTACCTTAAAACGATTCTAACAATACTTCATTCTTAATTCAAGTCCTGTATAAAACTGAATTAAAAAGTGCACAATCAATGAATTTCTATTGTGGTGGTGCATACTGCCCTTACAGCATTGCTGTGTTGGGAATTAATCCACTACCAAAAATCGTTCGGCCTTTGATTACAAACAGATTCCCTTCATTTGGAGTATTTTTTCCCCAAAAACCTCACACGGGTCAAATGGGAAGGAAATGCGAATTTCCTGACGAAAATACGCGGAAGCTTCGTCATGCCTAAGGTGATTGGATTCGATTACGGTGAAAGTCATGGAAAGTAAAAGCTGGAATAATACGGTTATCCATCCTTAATATGATTTCGTCCTTAGTTGTGCGCGTTGGAAATTGTAATTATAACCAGAGAATACTCCTTACGATAATGCTAGAACACTTTAACCTTCGGTGAGGACGATTCGAGGATGATATTTATTTCCTTTTAATGCTCAATACAATTACTATCTCATTTTCTCGAAAAAATTGTGCTTAGCAGGTTCTAACTTTAAACTAGGCTAGGTTTAATTGTGTAGAAAACTGCAACATATTCTGCTGCCTTTCCTTTTCAATTTCCTGAATTACAGCATTATGTCGGTTTTAGCAGTACCACTCCGGCCTATGGTACATCAAGTTCAGAGGTCACTTCAGAAATGCATTAATGTGGATCGACAGTATTTGCAATTTGAATAGATTATAAAATTTGTCTGTCTACACTGGTTAAAGTAATTTTGTGAAGAATCAGGTTGAGTGGAAATGTTCTTTATTTTTTAAGATTGGATTCACAGACATTAATAAAAATAATGAAATACCGTTTCATGTTAAGTTGAATGACAATGGAAATGTAATGACAGTTAACACAAACCATGCGTTACAGATAAAACAAAGTGACATGTGGAAGAACCGAAACAAGGCTTTTGTTTTTCCTAGAGTGAAAGCATTGTCAAAAAATTTATTTACCAATCACTTGAAGCATTTCAGAATGGATTAGAGTTCTACGCGCACTAACCTTCACCTGTGAAAATGGGCATTATATTAAAATAAAAGTGCATACATTTAACATTTGTTATCACACTTGTAAAATATTTAATAGCGAAAACAAATTACATGAAGAATCGTGCTTACATTTTTTTGAATTCGTACTCCAACATGTTTCGATTCTCTGTCGTGTTGTAGTTTTCCACTACAATTTTGAATTACATAAAGAAAGGTTAGTAAAGTTCAGCAAGGCAGCAACATAACTCTATTCTTGATAAATTGCTTGGCTCTTGTGGAATGTCTTAACATTACAATGACGTCAACTTGAAATCTCAATTGTCATGTACAACTTCTGCCTCAAAATTCCACATTCCACAATCTTACTATTTAATTATTCTATAAACAACGTGGTTTTAGAATTTAATTGGCCAGTACCGGCGTTAGAATTTCAAAGGAATAAAAACTGACAAACAACATATGACTTGACACATGAGGGTCATTCCATTTCATTCAGTCATAACCCCAATCGAATTAAATCGAATGACAACAATGATTATTAATTTGCATCGTCATCCCTCAATGCATTATCTCCTGTGCCGTCGTCGTTCATGATCTTGCTCCCGATCGATTTCCGTCCGACAAAGAAACACGGAATTGTGGTTCACTTTCCATTTGTGACAATGTAATGCAAACGCAAATGACAATTATAATTACCCCATGCCACCACCACGCCTTTATCCACGCTAACTGGTTACAACTAATAATATAATATCTACCACTGCACTGCACTGGGTCACCTGTACTGGTGGTCAAAATTAAATTTTTATCAGATCATAATCACATTTCAAATTCACTCGAGCAAGTCAGGGAACACCTGTAGTAATAATTAAATCTCTTCATAATCATAATAATTAAAGTAGTTCAGTGCAGCAGACCATTCGCAATCCGTATCATGCAATTCATACGTTTATGTTGCAGACGACAAATTGTATCAGGGAAGATATCAATATCGCGATATTTGTTGGTCAGATGCCTGTTTAAATATTGTGCTTGTTAGGAAATGTATTCATTCATAAATAGTACGTTCAATGATTGTCTTACATTCTGGCAAGGTTGGTAATATTTATACATATGATCTTGTTCTAAACTTGGATGTTAAACCACGACCAACAGTCTTATCTCGCGAAAATCCGCGGCGTTATGGAGAACTTACCGCTAATTGTCGGCAAACAGATAACAGTAGACTGTTTTGGTATGAATGAATAAAAAGCTGTTTTTTTTTTAAATAAATTGAACCCCACGAAACGGAGACAATTATTTTTATATAAAAATCTAAGCCATTCCATGTTACAGGTCGAACTTGACCTCACGCCTGATGCCCAGGACATACGAGCACATGTGAATGTGATACGGTCAGATTAGATTATAATCTTAACTCAAGCAATTGTGCCGGACTCATATACTGCCTAGGGCATTTTTGCAACAATAATGTTACTGTTCCGTACCTCAATTCGAACAATTGTTGTACTGTATAACCCTGTGTATGCAATTTTCCTCTCACCCAAATATCCATATAAGTACGCGGAATTGTCCGTGAGCCAGCTGATCTACCGTCATGATTGATTAGCTAGAGATACAAGAACTTGGACTTGGACTTTGAAGTTCAAATCTTAATCAATTCCTGCATGCAATCTTGCAATAATTCAATTCCACGTACGTGGGTACATTTATTGCCAATAGGTTACAGAACAATCACTTTGAAACTCAATCCATCGCATCTAATCAAATTGAAATACGTGTGCATATTCATATGCAGTAATTGTTTCAAGCGTAAATTTTTGCATAGCATATCAAAAACATCACGGAAAGAAAATGAAAACAAATACCTGGGCCTTGGCCTGTCACTGAACTCTGCTCTGCTCTACTGTCGTCTCCTCGTCTGAGATTAAAGGTTCAAATCACAAAGTTTGAAGGAATTAGGGCTAAGATCGTGGCTATATTGTAATTCGTGAGTGACCACAAATTGCAATTTAACCAATTATGGAGTTCAATTTCTCAATTCCACCATTTGTTACACAAATTGTAAGCTATTGAGTTTCATCTCGCACACATTGACGACCTTAAAGTTTTGATTAAGTCACTCAAATACAGAAACTGAGTCTTACATTAGATATCCGCTTTTTTCAACTAACTTCTCGTTCAAGGTGACACTTTTTAACCCACAAATGGCCAAAAATAATTAAACTTAGCCTCGAGTGAAAATTTACTCTCGGAGATCGCAATGTTCTTGTATTTTAGGCGATACCGTATCAGTTTTTGAACTTCCCAATTGGTTGCAGATTGGATTATATTCAAAAACACCATCTAAAATGTCAACTTTTTAATTATCTACGTAAACGAAGGCGATCGCATTCCAGAAATGAGGGTATCAGTTTCAGAGTCAGAACTTTGGAAATTTAGAATTCTAAAAAAACTACGGTCCGTCACGTTGTCACTCTGTAATGTTATTTAAATTGGCTTAGGTTGTCTAAATTTTTAAGATGTCAACCTTAACATACGTTGAATGCTAAGGCTCGAACGGAACTGAACTGACCGACCATTTGGAAAAATTCATTCGTACATTGTAATGTTGTAAATCGCACTGAATTAAATTTTTTGAGGGCGTGTCGTGACACGGGGACTTTTGAATAGCTCTGTACTCTGCAAGTACAATGTTTTGTTTACTCTTTTGCCTTGGACATTTTACAAATCACGAATCAATGGAATGGAATGGTGCTCAGTGGAGTCATTCTGCGGAAAGTTGTTACGATTGCTATTGCTAACTTCACGGATGCTTATTATAATTGCTTAAAGCGTGCCCTGTCTGCCTGGCTTGAAGCCTTACTGGGTTCAGCAAATACGTGCAGGGTACAAAAAAACAGTGATGCAATACAATGGGTTGAAGTCAAACGAAAGGCAAGGCTACACCTGAGCAATTTTTGTACAATGTTCTACAATATGTATTCATTTTTTGTCGAGTCTAATTATCAAGTTAGTTAGCGGACCAAACCGAAGGGAACAGTAACAGAATGAAATTTCGATTTTTGGTGTGAAATTTGCCTCCGATCCGATTCGAGGTACTGGGTAACAGAACTAGCACAAATAAAATCCAAGTAGAAGCGTGTAGAATCCCGGGCAGTACTTTTTTTTCGCACAGAATTAGCAATAAAAACAAAATACTTGGCCTGTCTTGTCAAGCTCTTCATAAAAAGCATTATTAAGTAGCACCACTGGATCAGTCAAAAAACACTATTGCACCATTCAGATAATACAGAATATAAGTAATATGATTACTATAGAATAAAGATTAATCTGACTCTCAACAAACAACTTTTCACGTGCAAGATCTTTTAAATTCTGTGTATTATTTCTCAAGCACAAAACAAATAAAAACGTGATTTTTATTCCGTTTTTGTGGTTACAGAATTCTTTAGCCTGGCGAGTCACGCGGGCAATACTGATTTCGTAACTGATGAATATGTGATAGGCAAACCGTGCACAGTGAATTGCCTAAAAATTGTGTTTATCTAATTAAATTATGTTGAGGTTGTAATACACAGTTTGGCTTTCATACCGTAAGATTCGATAAACTTACAAAACATTGGAGATATAATTTCAATAAAAGGAGTGCGGTATAGAATGTATAGAATACTTAGAGAAATATTTTTCGGCAATTCAAAGTCAGCGGCAAGTGCCTACTTTACATAGTTCTGCGTTTGGTTAAAGTTTAACCAAATGTTGACCAAACATTGCTTCCACTTTTCAGTGAATCGGAATACCGACAACTCAGTATTCAATTTGGGTCAACTATTTGGTTTATAGAATATTCGGTACAGAAGTAATATCTTGCCAAGACTATGGGAAATAGGGAATGAGCGCCAATTTTTACATTACAGGTACCCTTAATTTCGTTATTTTCATTGCTTTTGTCACTTTTCGTAACCTTTGCCTGCGAACTTGCTTAGTCAAGTCGAAGCACAGGCGACCAGATTAATTTTTACGAGCTGTTTAATTTACGTCTGACTTGTAGTATTCCCTGCCCACAGTTGCTTCTATAAAATAATGTACTATTACCCTCATTTTGTATAAACTTCATGCGAGCAAGTACTAAATAACTCTGTGCAATTCTTCAACCTGAAATTTTGGAGACAATTTTTTACCGGATGAATGAATGAGTTCAGTTTTCATAGGCCTGGGAATCACGAATGAACAGTTTTTGTCGAATAATTAATTAACAAAGTGTGCACCTGGAGCTGGCACATTCATCAAACCTATGACACATGAAATCCGCCCTCTCCTAAAGGTGAAGCGCATGGTGTAGTTTCCAACGGTTAATTGTTAATGAAAAGGAAAGAATATAAGCCGATTTCTAAGTAACCGTGGTTGTAGTACTTTGTCAAACAACAAACCCTCTGTTTAAAAATTCAGGGGTGTTGACATCAACCCACATTTCTTCCTATGAATAAAACTAAATTAGTATTATTTGAGAAGTCTTTATTCTGTGTAATGCCAAAATCGTTGTTCAACTTTCGATCATACATCAAAATAAAGTCACAATGAAATAAGAGTAAGGGGAATATTACTTACTACATCCATTTGTCATTACGCAGGTGGTGAAAATAATATACAAGACGTTTCAAAAGCACTCTTTCGACATTAAAGAAATGGTAATGTATGCTAGATGAAGCTGACTATCAGTACAGCGAGATGACAAGCCCCGTCAACAATGAATTACTACAACTGACTGACTATCATGTATTAATTACTTGTGTTTTAAAATCAATTGTTTATGACTAACAAATGTTCCTAGTCTGAAATAATTTTTACACATTTTGTTAGTTCCACTGAAGTGAAATCCCAAGGCTGGGTAAAAAAAAATATTCTTGTGAAAATTTAAATGCAAAAATATGACCGGCACTCGAAATAAAACGTGTGATATGTTACCAATGTGTGGAGAAAGTTCAGAAATGTACATATCATTCTCTCACTAACTAACCCAAAAATAGGCAAATAGTGGGTGAATGTCGCAAACAAAAAGGAGAGAGGAAGGAAATAATTAAGAATCATGAGATAAAAACTCTCATTTTTAGTTTACAAAAAAAAGCTAACAATTAATTCATTGACCATGTTGGCATTGATCCTCAAAAATGACGTGAAATCTTTTTAGAAAGAGTTTACAATATTACACGACTGACTACAATTGTTGCGGAATACAGAATCAAGGCAATAGTTTACCATCGCGTATCCTCTTTAGTGTTTTCAGATCACGTTTTGATACTTACGGCCACCTTTCCAAATGTAAAGGACGTCGTCTTCAGACAAAATAACAAAGCTAACCAAACTCGTCATGCAGTCGGTGGAGCCTCGCCTGAGGTGAAAACGCGTGAGTAACGGAACGGACTTTTTTTTTGCAAATTGCAACTCTTGTCTCGTCCGTTCGTCACCTCCAAAAACTCTACGGCAAATGCGAAACTTCTTCCCAAACTTCTCAGTACAAGGAAAGTACTTTTCATGTAAAAAGCTAATTGACTAAAAAAACAAACCTTCGCGTCTGTAACAGTACATATACAAAACAATCAATCAATCAATCAATCGCGTATCCGGCCCGAATGTTGATAACAGTGAAAACTAATATTCTTGACCCAAATAAAAGACATTAACTAACTGAACAATGCTAAGATAAGTAGGCCAACCTCCAGGACACTAAATTTTGGTTCACTGATAAAAAATTTTAAGGTATTTCAACAATAACTTTCTAGGAGTTTACAGGAACCCTACAAAAGTGCAAATGTGCACTAAACTAGAAGTAATGAATCTGAAATTAATTTTATCTGCCGGTGCAGCCGTCAGGTTCTTGACATCGACACTTTGATCAAGCATTAATAGTTTGTGACATCGCAACAGCGCAAGTAGATTTTCTTGACATTAGTATAATCATGCGAGGGTGCTATTGCGTGTCTGCCAGAAATATTTTTTAAATTGTCCAGTTTGACCCACTACAACAACAAAAAACGGTTTATGCGGTCAGTTCTCTCTTTCGAGTCTTTGAGTCTTCACTTCATATCGTTTTAAATGTGGAGTAATTCTATTACTAAAAATTCTGATTGAGAAGTTGGAATAATTTTTGCTAAGTGATTTAATTTGTCAGACCTGGTGAGCAATATCTGTTTAGGCAGGCAACTTGACCCATTAGGTCAGAAATTTTTGGATTCATGAAAATTCCATCTCGCTTTGCGTACAAACCTGGGTATCCACAGACAAAAGTGAAATATGCATCTTATAAAGTAACTTAATGAAGACTAATGAAAGAAAAAGACAAAAGAAAAAGACAAGTGAGACTGTTGAACGCCTAATTCGGTGGTTACTGCAGTTCAAACTGAAAACCTTACAGTAATCTGTCGTTTGATATTTTTATTTTAGTTGAATCGGGATTGGCACCAGTTAAGTGTACTATCAAATATGTACATTATTTATTGTTTGCTAGTGGTGTCTAGCATTCGTAAAAATTATTTAAAATCCTGAAATTGTTGATTTATCCTTCAACTATTTATGTAAAAATATTTTTGTAACATAGGAAGGAATTTATAACTCGTCACTCAAAATTTTCATTAGCGATAAATTCTTGTTCAAAATTTTATTTTACACCAAAACTAAGCAATCACATCCGTAACTTGAATTTTTGCATTCTGACATTCATTTAAAACTAGCTAAACTTTTGGTATCTCAGATATCAAAAATATCTTAAGTGGTTTGTTTGTAAAAGTTTACACACATGAGGTTTTGATGAGAGATGGAAGCCAATTAAGGAAATCAAATGACGGACAAATGATTAGACTTTCATTTGTCTGCTAATTATGATGAATCGAGGCTTTAGAGGAATCTGCATAGTATTACCTTACCTGCCAAACAATGATAATAAAAATTCCAAGATCATTTACTTAAATACTCTCCGTACAAAACTTCCGGAATCCTGACTCATAAAAGCGAACATTTCCCTTCCCAAGTTTCTTTGATGAAAATACAAGAAAATGTGACGACGGACAGGAAGGGAGTGCTCGTTCTCGCATGCAAATTTCAATGTATTATTATAACAGAATAAAATATTAAATTTTATTTCATAGGTGAAATCACTGTAGCGCATCTAAACTGAATTGAACAGAATTCAAGCTGAGTTTAATTTCAGCAACCACCTTTTGATTTCCTTCTTACATTTATTTTGTCCAATACGTTGGCTCTTCGCCGTACGCGAGCATTACGAATTTGGCAGTAATTTGTATTCTGACGTAATTTTGAATTAGGAATGCTGAATACTCTAAATGCACTAATGACGTTATGTTTGCAGTTGGCAGCCTTTTATATGGAAGACCCTACTAAGATTTTACACTAAAAGGGGAATTTCATAATAAATGAAAGCTCATTGGATTTGCGGAAAATTGTCTTTTGTCGTGCAGCACTGTTGGCCTACCTTGGGTGGGTAGGCGCCAATTCAACGTAACGAACTTAATGACTTTCTTGTTTTTTAAAGTCCATTACTCTGCAATGCACTAATAAATGGTTTTTGGACGCTCATATCAATTGTTGTCGTGACTCGTCATTCAGTCATTTTTCATATTCGCCCATTTCTTCCCTATATGGACAGGAAATCGGGAAGTATATTTAATGCTGTATTCAAGTGTAAAGGAAAAGTAAGGAAGAATCATCCTAATAATGAAGGTGACCATTTTTTTGCCAAATATTCATAAAAGCAAAGGTGTGACCAATGTTCTCAATAATAGAAGCTAATATAAATATTTGCTCAAATATGGTCGCTGGAACCTACAAATTAAACACTTTTGTAGTAAGGTTAAATTTTGCTAATTTTATAGTTTTTACCATTTCCTCATTACACTCCAATCTATGAAAATTTGATCCTTCGATTGATTGATTGTTGTGAAATTGCAATTCTATTGGCGTGCAACCAGGACGAAAGATTTTTACTTTACATAAATAAAAATCAGGTATTGGGAATTGAGGTTTGGGACTGGGCCAGAAAAACACAATATTTTTACAACTTTACGTCCGTAGTAATTAGTAAATGAAAAGTACACACACGCGTAAATTTTTTTGGCATATGCAATTAGTAAATGTAATTCTTGGCGGCTGAAGCGCCGCCACGTGAAATTCTTAAAGATAAAGAGTTTTTGGTCAATCTAGGGTACTCATTTACTCGACAAGGTAATTATTTGAACTGCTTACTTTTGGCCAAGATTTTGCCAAAATTTGGCACTTAGTACTCTCTTTGCTGTACATGTGCTTCAGTCAAACAAGAAAGATTTATGTGCTACTTTTATCTTCATCATGGATTTGGGGGTAGTGCGGGTTTCATTTTCCAAACTTTCGAAATGCCATAGCGATGCTAGAATTATGAAATCTGAGGGTGTTTC
>JAQFYE010000859.1:0-28563 GCA_034694305.1 Protaphorura glebata | reverse complement strand
ATTTTTAGCAGGGAATTTGTTCGAGGCTGCCTGCTCTTGTCTGGGCAATGGTTTAGCAGTAGTTGGAACTTTACCAGACGTCGATTCACCCGGTATTTCGTTCGTTTGTGTGGGTGCTTGACTTGTTGGTCCAAATGACTGAGGTCCACCGGGGATTGTATTTGCGGGTGCACCTGCGAACGATTTCTTCGGGATCGGAGGTACTGATGGGAATAAATCGTCTGGTGAATGCTCAGTTCCAGTATCGGGGATACTTTTAGCAGGGAATTTGTTTGAAGCTGCCTGCTCTTCTCCGGGTGATGGTTTAGAAGTAGTTGGAACTTCGCCAGACGTCGACTCACCCGGTATTTCTTCCGTTTGTGTGGATGCTTGACTCGTTGGTCCGAATGACCTAGGTCCGCCGGGCATTGTATTTGCAGGTGCACCTGCGAAAGATTTCTTTCGAGGTGAATTCACATCGTTTTCGTTTGTGTCAAAGTGCGGCGTTGTGTGTTGCTCACTGTTGATGTTCGGAATTTCAATTCTAGGCCCATTTTCATGGTCGTTTGGCTTATCAAAGTTATATGGATTTTCGCGTTGCGGTAAGATCACATTCGGCTGAGAATCTTGATGCCGATAAGGATTTTGTCCATTGGTGAAGTTCGGTATTCCAGACTCATTTGCAAGATCAGGTTTGCCAGAATTGAATGTATTTATCGGTCCACTACCTTGCTGCGGATAAGTACCTTGGTTCACCAGATCTTCACAGGATATGTGGTCCAGAAACGGATTTGTCCCTGCCCGGTTTGAACCTCCGCTGGGGAATTGTGCTGAAAGAGAAAGTCAAATGAATAAATTATGGGTTAAATGAATTCAGAAAAACGTTAGGTGATTACCGAATGGATTATTAGGGCCAAACTGGGATACATTCCCGGCGTTGCTTTGCAACAATTCTGTGCAATTACTTATTCCTGGAAGTCCCATTCGAAATCTCTGGAATGGACCAAAGGCCGAGTTTCCTTGAAGCCAAATTGAAGGATTGGTGTTGTGACCGTAGTTATACTGGAAATCGTCCGAACAGCAGGAAGGTGGTTTATCAGGTGGTAATTCTTTCTGGTCCATGTTCGGATTCATTGTATGGAGTGAGTCACTGAATGGGTTTCTTGTATATGGATTAGCGTTAAGGTTTCTGATGAGATCCGCACACGGATTGGTGCAGGGATCTACGACGGCAGCAGTGGAGTTTTGCGGATTGACCTGAGTTCTTGACGATAAACTTTGTAGTTCTGAATTTCTGGCGAGGACAGGATTTGACAGAGAATACTTACGAAGAATCTCGTCGCAATTATAATTTGTACTTGTAGCTAATGGCTCAACATTATTGCTGAGTCTTCGAGCAAGAAAAGCTTTTGATTTTGCAGTCGGCGTGGGATTATATACGTCGTGTCTGTCGGAAATATTTAACATTTAACAGGTTCAGTTTTTTTAGCATTTACAAAACCGCGGGATTTAAACTCAATCAATTACACAATACCTGTCAGTCCGGTATATTCCACAATGAGAGTTGCCCATTTGACATTGCTGACAATATTGAAATAGATTAGGATTTATTGTACATCCTACTACACTCACGTACAGTATGAATATCTTAAATAAAACTAGTAATTTTGTGAACACGCTTGACTGAATTCTTGATTCTATTCCTGAATCTATTTTACGAAAAATTATTTTCAGCGCGCTTAGGGAATACTAAAGATTGTCTCGTTGTTGTTGACATCAGCATGGTTGTGATGACACCTTTTGTATTTCACAAGCCCGGTTGGTCTGTAATGTGAAACATAAATCTCGAAAACCTCGAAATATTCAATTGTCCATCTCGAGAAAAATTATGTGACCGCGGTTATTGTTCTTCTGGGCTATACCTAGAGTTTGTAATGACTTGGACAAAAAAACGAAACTAAATTAAATTAAACTGAGAGGAAGATCGCGGACGCAGCTAGCTGGGATTTAGGAATCTACGAAGGAATGGGGATTCGGATCATCTACTGTACAGTTTGTATAACTGTGACGATTAATGGTGACCATGACATAATTGTAAGAGTAGAATTATGGTTTGCCGGTAATGATGGGAATGTGGAATAAGTACAAAAAACAACAGTCGACTTTCGCGAATATTTATAATATTGAGTTGTAAACTTGAACTTCATTTACAGCATTACAAAGAGCACTACTCTAAATTTATTTATTAACGACTATAGCACCTTAGAATGAAAGACTCCATGCAGAACAGAGTAATCTGATTTTGCTAAATAGGCGAGTATTAGGAATTTATTCAGGAGTAACCAGTATTTCCATGTACCATTGTCATTGTACACTACTAAGTCCATAATTTGGAAATATCACTCTTCGTCATTCGCATTCGAGATAATAAATCTAAGTTTAATAAATCTAGCACGAATTTAGGCCTTATTAGGACGATAGGCATAGATTACTTGTGACTGAGCCTGGAAGGGGGACATTTAATTTTGATTGTCTGGGTTCTTAGGTTTTCTGTAAGACTTGTACCGCTGACCTAGCTGAATATTACTGATCCCATCAAAATCTCGATCGGCTCCACTTTTTTCAAACTTGAGTGAAATGTCTGGAGGAATTTTGACTGGATGTGTAGCTGGAGCGATTTTTGTTCCTTTATCAACCGAATCTAACAGTTTTTTCTGGCATGTCTCCAAATGTGCTTCGATTAAATCCGACCGGTCCGGGAAAAATTTTTGGTTACAGAGTGGACAATCGATTAATTTGTACTGTTGAGAAGGGAGAACACGGCAAGGATTAAAGGCGAGATAGGATGTCGGAATCTAAAGGTCACGACACCGCGCATAAAATATTCCTGATAGTGACGACGGACCAGAGAGATTCCATAAGGAATTCCTCCTTTGCGATCGATTGGGACAAAACCAGCCTTATTAGGCCATGATAGTAATAAGTGTCGAAAGTTCGGTGCGTGCGAGATCGTCGCGCTGACCTTTAGAACGTCATAATAAACAGAGTTCCGGAGTTCAAAATGCTCCGCGTTGCAGGTCACACAGTGACCCTTGCATTCACTTGTTTTTATCAAAAGGAAGCTCTCCCAATGTTCTTGTATGCGTGTCGTGACCATTAGTTTTAATTTGGGAACTGTACATAAAAAAGGATAATGTGTTGGATATACACCTTAGTAGATTCATAAGCAAATTCATTCCACCGTCGAATCGTAATCGTCCCTTTTGGTTTTGGTGGTAAAGGTCGCTGGTATTTTTTTTCCAAGCGATTATCTCGTTGAGTATGTGCCTAATTAAGAGGGAAAAAGGAAGGAAATAAATTAACACGATATTGTTTTTCGCAACCAATCATCGGAGCTCTAACTCTCCCGAGTTCCGGCCCATCATCATCAAACTTTGTAGGCGTTTGCGTTTGCCGATTTGCAACATTGTAACTTCTAATTCTTACATTTCTACATTGAATCTCGTGTGGTCTTATTTCCCGACAATTGTAGTCTTTCCCACAAATGTAACAAGTCAAGAATCGGGACTCTGCTTCTTCTGTCGCCAAAGAATCTATTGTCTCCCGACTACTAGTCACAATTTTGGTATCGTTGATTTCATCTACGTCTTCAGCCACAGGTTTCTTTTTGGAATCAAAGTTTTGATGTGGTTGGAGATAGGGATTCGGCGAGGTGTGAGTCAAATTCTCTTCATCCACGATTAAATACATCCATTCCGGGGAGTACTCTGGAACAATATCTTCGACTGGTGGGAGGTTTCCATCCTGGTCTTTCCTGAAACAAGTTTCAAAGTGAGTGCTTAGAAAATACCTTTTAAGGAATATTTGACATTTCAGAAAGCCTAAACTCACCTGCGAATTATAATGTTCAAATTGATGTATTTCCCACCGTTTTGTTTCTTTGGTACCATCAGAGTGTACATGGATGGAAATATCGAAGGGCGATGTGTGAATCGACGGGAATGCGCACTTTGCTGACGTTTCTTTCGCTCATAATCTTTCTCCCGCGCGTGCTCCCTTTGTTCTTCGATACGTTCCAAAGCTTTCAGTGCATCCGACTTTGCTGCATTTTGATCCGGAACACACTCCGAAGCCTTTTCAGCTTCAGCGGTATCGCTTTCGTCTTCGTCAACCGGTGCTATTCCATCATTATCGGTTGTCGTGGTGTGAAACTGATAAATCAAGTGTTCCTGCTGATTCGAGGCAATCATTTCTGCCCAGGCCGACATGTCCTGTTCAAACAATGGAAACGGTTGAGCGGTTTGTGCACCATCCACATTGTTTATCTGATTTGAACTTGAAGTATCCGAGGATAATGTGTCTACGAACCTAACTAACCTCGGGGATTTCGGGGTAGATGGACCAGGGGTTGGAATTGGGGATATCACTTCACGTGTTTCCTTTGGGCGAATTTGCACAATGGATCCTGGCTGTTCTGGTGTTTTGTTCACCGGTGGTGGTGGTGGTGAATATTGGCAATATGCGGAGCGTCGTTCAGGGACTTGACAAGACTTGACCTTCGTTTGTACTGGTACTTTCTTAGGTGTGGATTTTCCCGCGAGCGTTTGTTTTAGTTGTGCAATAGGAGTTAGCCGATTACTAGCACCGCCGCCGCCGTGTTTGTAACCCACTTGAGGGGTCAAAGGCCGAACTCGTTTTGACTCTGGGGGCGAAGTCTGTGGACGAGGCAAACCCGACCAATAATTCCAATTTGCTGGCCTTCTTTTGGAAACTGGCCGAGATTCCTTATTTTCCTTCGCAATGGTTTCTATCACCTTACGGGTATTTTTGTCCAGCCGAGGGGAAGACATGGGGGCCAATGTTGTTCTTTCGATCTTATTGTTAGTACTCTCCTGTTTCTTTGGAGTTTTATTCGGTACCATCTTACGGCGTCTGCAAAGTCTTCCGTTAACAAAATATAATTCATCCTTGAAAGTGTACAACCTATTTTTTTGCATTTCTCCGACGCGAAATACTGCGGATACAACACCATTTATGACGCGCTCTCCTCCCGAATCACTTGACGTTGTATCCGGAAATTCATCATCGTGGTTGTGAAAGTCTGGGGCCGTTGATGGTCTCGAGACATCTTCAGCCTGATAGCCTTCCCAATTAGTGACAGGATCATCCGGCTGGGGTTCACAATTTTCAAGCCAGTCTTTAACCATTTGTTGAGATTTTAGTTCGTGTCGACTGATAATACGGGACTGCCTTCGGGATCGTGATTTGTTTTTCTCTAATTCACGGTTTAACAATTCCGTCAGCTCCTCCAACAACTTATCTGAGTTATAGTCCTGATTTTCTGGCTGACTGAGTTCTTGTGATTGGGATTCATCATTCTGGATTTCGGGAATTGTCCTCTCGGAAGTGACTTCAACATTAACGATCGGTTGTTCCTGGGGTCTATCGCAGACCGCAGGTTCAATTTGGTCCAACTTTAAGATGGAACGAAGATGACGGATTTGTGGACGAGGGCGTCGTCTACAAATGTTACCCCTGGCCGATAGAAGTTGAGTGAAACTCTTGTTACAGCTTCCCTCATCATCACTATCGCTTCCTGTGAAAGTACTTCCCCCTGCTGAGATATGTCGTCGACTTCGAGAGATATGAATATCCGATTCGTCAATGACATCGCACTGAACAGTCGGTGACGATTTTCTACAGAATGGCCAATTGGGAAAATTAAATTAGTGAAAACATTTAGTTCCTATTCTTATGTAATCTCATTTTCTTGTCTTACTTGAGAATCGATTTCAAGGCCGTTCCAGAGTAAACACTTTCATCATCCACGACGATTTTTTGCTCTAATCTCGAAATACGTTCTTCTGAAGAAATCTGAGGAATAGGGTCAGGTACGTTGGAATATTTTGGAGAAGTTGTACTGGTAATTGTTGTGACAGTATTTACTGACGGCTGAATGGACACAATTGTTTTGCTGCTTAATTTACATGAAATGTTAAACATATCCCAATTCGGGTCAACCAAAGAATTTGTAGTTACGTAGTCTGTGGGAACAAATATTTTTGAATTATCGGGTGAGAATATTTTATTATTCTGTTTAAATTCCTGAGTGTGAAGTATACTCGGAGCCGAGATGTAACGAATCAGCGGAATGTCCAACTGTTCTGAATCGACACTTTCGGTACCATAAACTGATACCGCGTCTGAATCTGATTGTAAGTCTGCTTCGAATTCTCGGACAACAAATTCCCGAGTATAATAAACTTGACTCTGATCATCTTCCGTGCTTCCATTCTCCACGTCTCCGCCATCTGCAGTAGCATACACATCATCAGATTCTAATCCAACGTTTTGTTCACTCTCGGAATCCACAAATGAATCACTCTCAGTCGATTCAAGTCCTCTGTGCCATGTCTTGATTTCTAAAGATGACAAAATATGACCTGTTCTGTATAATAAAAGTAATGACGTCACATAAAAATTAACTCACCTGTTAGAGGTGGGTTTGAAATTCGAGAACTTCTCCGCTTCGTCAAGAATTTCTTGGATAAACGACTCTTGGGCTTCTCGATCTCTTCAGCACTATCCGATTCGGAGGATGATTCTTGGGCAAGGAGTTGTTGGAATTCCTTTAGGATGACAACTTCGTCGAGAGATTCTGAAGTGGGTCGCATCAAGCAACTTTCCGGCGAATTAAAGGTTTTCTGGACAAATTCTGCTGGTTCTTCCGACGCGTCATCTCCTTCGTTAGTTCTGATGACCTCCCGGGTGTATATGTTGATGCTTGACGGTGTTGCGTTATTGGGGTTAGCAGTAAAAAAGTAGCTTTCCCCAAAGTCTGAATCGTTGTTTGGCTCTTGTTCATCTTCAAGTCTAAATTTCTCTCGCTGACCTTCGTTGACCTCAGATGGAAGGGTTTGGAAGGATAAAGTTGATAAGGCACTATGTCCGGGAGTCGTCACAAAGTTGACATGTTCCTCGTCGGGCTCATCCGAAGTCCTAGTATTTTCGAGTTTTGGCAAGTTGTACTTTTCATCAGTTGAACATTGAGACGGTTTCTTGCATGGGTCACTTAACAAATTTGGAAGAGGCAGAGGATAGGAAGTGTTTGGGTTCGTGTTGGTGCTTGGAATTTGGAAGTTTTCTGGAATTGGAAAAGGAAATGGAATAGGGACAAAAGCATTTTGAATGAGGAATAATTGTTGCGTCACGTGGGGTAATAATCTCAAAGGTTGACATGAAGACAAATTGGTATTTTGAGCGATTGCCCAGAACTTACCAGTTGTGTGCCGCGGGAAAATGGCGTCATCCGCCGACAATCCGACATTCTTTTTGGCTGGTTCTCCAAGAAGCGTAGTCAAAGTCGATTCTGGAAGCTACAATTTGTGGTATAAAAGGAAAAATGTATAAATAATTTAAAAACTACGGAACGTGCTAGTCCAAGGTTAAGAGTTAATTGAAAAGGAGTTCAAAGTAAAAGCAAATATTGAATTTGTCATGAATATTGACTTCTTTTCTCTCGACAAACCTTTGTAATTCGGCACTCAGAATCGATTCCTTTGTACTGGAGTTGTTTAGTCCTCAGCGATGGGGCGGAAACGCCAGTAACCGCTGGAAGAACAACATTCGACCCTCGATTCATCTCATCTAATTGTCGCCGATTATTATGATTCTCATCCATGACCTTGGTGCTCGGAGGCTGAAGGGTCGTGTAATCGATTCGTGTCAAGGACATGTCATATTGAATATAGTCTGGGTTGAGAATTTGGGGTCTGGCTAGAGTTGCTGTCGTCGGGCGAATACTATTGAACGTCTTATCACTGCCAAATTTTATTTAGTAAAGTTTAAAAAAAATTCGAAAAAATTCAAAATTTGTAATATAGTTAAAAAAATAAGATTCAAATAATTTATGAGATTTACTTAGCACCAATTTTGGAGAACGTCGTGGTAGGAAGCCTTGTTGGGATTTTTGGTAAATTGAGGAGTTCTGGTGAGACTGAGGTCACTATGACACTTTTCTGAGAATTATTCTCAGATTTTGCAGTCGACGATTGCTTTTTCTTATTTCGCCGATTTGCATGAACTTCAGCATCTTGCAAAATCTCTGTCCTTCGTAATTTTTGTAGGCACTGTCTCTCGTGGATCACAATTGATTTGGAACCAAATTCTCTTCCACAAATCGTACATTCGGTAAAAGTAGGTGGTCTTGTCATTTCGGCAGCGAAAACGATTCCGAAACTAAAAAAGAAATACTTCAAACTGGATTTAGGACTCCTGATGTATGACGGACAGAGCTCTGATTTTCGACACCCGCACCTCCATCGAATGTCACCCAATTCTAAAAGGTTTGAACGATCGAAAGCGTATTATGGGCCTTTCGTGTCGTGTCTCCGGTGTGTTACATGCCATTAGTCTAAATATTTGAGGAGGAACCTGGCCGTGGGAGAACTTCCCGTCCCGTGCCGTCGTTGGTAAATCCAATGAATAAATTGTTTGATCGACAATTAATAATGGCTCAGACATGATAGAATAGAACGTGAAGGACGAAGGACGGCATAAAATAGTCATGCTAGGAGATAGGGCGAACTGAGTCGATGTCGACTAGCTGGACACTCTTTTTGTCCCAGTGATCGATAGTGAGCACAAAATATCGAAACGGCGACTAAGGTACCTGTACGGGTCCCCCGTCATGTTCTGTGTATACAAGAGTCAGGACGATTTATTTTTCGCAATGTGAATATAGAATAGAATGTATGAAAGCGTCCGAAACTTACACCTGAAACTTTTATCCTGGTAGTAAATGCATTTATTTTACCTGGACAAATTCGGAGCGGAAGGAATACACCAATACCTATAAACTCTTGAACGCCGGATGACAGGGTCGTCGACGGGATTAGTGGCGCTACGAACTATGCATTTTCTCCAGAGTCGCAAATTCTTAATCACATGATTTAGACAAAAATTATGGTGATCATGACCCAGTATGTTCCATGTTAGAATGCGATGATCCCATTAATAAAATACATACCCTCATGATATTAATTACAACTCGGAGTACGCAATTGTCAAACAATCGCGTTTTGTTTTCGGAAGAATTGAATGGTTTCCCATTTGATCAAGGGAGGGTATCCCTAGTAGTGGAAAAGAATTTCTTGGAAGTAATTAATTATCTCTACATACGAGCATTGTCTGCTGGAAAGCAAAACATGGAGTAATAGGGCTGCATTGCTGCATATTACCACTATGCTTGGAAGGAGAGTATAATATAATTGCTAGAGAATAGCAAAATCATACTTCCTTAGACTTTTCGTTTTTCTATTATCTTATTCCAAATTGTCTGGTCCAATCGACATAGTGTTTACCAATCTAGAAGATAAGCTTGACCTAGAATTAAACTTCAGCACTTTGTGAGAATGTGAGTCATACGTGCGGATATGTAGTTCCTCGCATAGCGTGATATTAAATGACTTTCGTAAGCCAGTTAATTACTTATATAAGAAGATGTCTCGGCGAGTCGACTTCGATTATTTGTGAAGAGCACTCGGTTTTACATTAATATTTTATTAATTTGTAAATTATTTTTCGCTTTTGGGGATCGGATTCCCCAGTCGCCAGACGAGTAGAAGCTACACCGAACCGCAATGTATAAATGATACGGACTGTTATGTTTTAATTACATAATATGTGCAATTCTACGATCAATTTCTAATAAATTATTGCGTGGGGTGTAGGCCAGAGTGCATCTTTTGACACCACTACTATAGAGGGCACAAATAAAAGTTGCGCCGGGACTATCGCATCGCCCGGCCGCTCGAGTTGGAAATTTTCTGCCGGACTGACGTAGGCATGCACACTTTAGACTCCGAATTCTAATATATGTGTGTGTATGACAATGTTTGTCTAACAGAGAAACTAATAAATGCTTCCTCGTCATGTTCTAACCTTCGGTCAATATTTAGTGGACGAATCCAGGTTTTCCTTTCCGATGAAATTGCAGGTTTGGCGTTCATCGAACACGGAGCTTATTCGTCTCCACCCATTAAACTTTTAGCCCGAAAAAATAGTTATTGTACAGCTGAGTAGGCTTCTTTCGCTCATTATTTCGTGGCTATGGTAGAAAAAAAATTTCCGGGTTACACAACGGCTTGTAAATAGTCATGCATGAAAATATAGAAACCGTTTAGTTAACGATAAGTACTATTGTTCAATAGTACTTATCGATCAAGTCGAACCATAACTGTGCACTCTATTCAAAACTTTTTAAGCCGCGTTGAAGTTCAACAGAGAAGTCGTTGAGCATATGTATAATGTCGAAATCGCTCAATGTTTTGCCAACATCGATATCGTAGAGTATGGAATTTTACAAGCCGACGTCGCGTCGAGCTTACAATTTACCCATTACCTAAGATAATATCCAGTAAAAATAATATTCAGTTGGATCGATGGAATGTCGATAATGTACACGCATGATGATATAAGTCATAAACTCACATCACTGAAATGTCGTAAGATATTCTAAAAATGAAATATGGCTGTACTTCTCAAGTGGTAATTACACTGGCAATTGATAACTTGAAATGGCTGAAATGACTCGAAATGGCTGAAATGACCCGAAATGCAAATTTTCTGCAATCACGTGAAACATTTCAGGGGTCACGGGAAATTCTATTTCAACTAAATAGAGCAATTACACTTGAAATCTGTTGGATGTGATTTCAAGCCGAATCACCTGAAGGCTGAGGCGATCTCGCGAACTGAAAAGCAGAATCGAATATTTTGAATTGAATGCAATTTGAATGAAAAACCGCCCGAGGTCACAAGGTCGGATCGACTGAAATGGCTGAAATGAAATCGCCAGAGAGTGGTTTCATTTCAGCTACCTGCAATCGCTGAAATGAGCCTGCAATCGTTCGAAACGTTTTAGCTTTTGTATTACACCTGAAATGCGACCTTTGAAATATTTCATAAATTCGTTTGAACTCATTTTAGGTGAAATCGTTTCCAGTGTAATTGCGGCTTTAATTGGAATGAACGTGGTAGTAGTTTCCACCAGGAATTTTACAAGGGATTTTTTGTTCCATTCTTAGTAGGTATTAGGTATGTTAAGTTTTCGAGCAGAGTTATAGCCCAATCTATGTAAATAGAACGTTTTATCTCATGACTTTGCAATAAAAATGGTCGTCACATTTTGGACTTTGCGAATACTGAGTAGCCCGTATTCAAACAATAACGACCTGGTAGATTCTAAGATATTGTGTAAATATTTATTTTATTTCAGTTCCACGTTCTTACAAAAATTGACAGCATATATGTCGGATGGTCACGTCAAATTACATAAAATTTATACTCTTACATTTACATACTACAAGTCTAAGCTTATTTGTAAACTATCACTTCACGAGTACTCATACATATCACCAATCGCCCCTACTAGAGTTTGATCTCATCATTAATTCCTATCTACACACTTGGTGACAAAATTTGAGATGAGAAATTCTTGGGAGTTGATTTTATGAATTTGATTTGATGAAGTTGCGAAGATATTTATGGAGCCCGGGATCGGGTTACCACACAAGGGCAAGATGATTTCGGAAGGGAGTGTGATGGCAGCTTCTTACACCTCCTGTTAGAAATGTGATACAGAAATTGTTCCCTACATTTAAATTCGCCGACTGATTTCAGCGCTGCTAAGTAGTTATCATCGCGTTCAAGTGGAAGGTTCTTTTCGACATCCCAAGGCCTATAAGATATGAATCATTATGTAGTTCATTTATATATGTTTATAAACACGAATACCGTAATTATCCGGCCAGATCAACTGGTAAGATTATTCCAGACAGAACTGACCGGATACCGATATCGCGGGGTTGGTAGTGTTAATGATATAGGTGTTTACAAGAACTGGTAATTGTGAAACTCCTTCATGAAGTATGTTGTGCATATTCGAACTGCTAGTTTCGCTTTCCTTGAGGCAGGAACGGAAATCAGTTTGTAGTACGAAATTGCATCGTTCAGAGCCACCGACGCCGCTTCTGAAGTCAGCCTGTTAAAGAAGCACATGGATAATTAATACTTAAGTCTGTGGTGAAATCTTAGATATCATAAGGTATGGGGAAAATGGTAAAGTCTGTGATATCCGACTTTATCAGAACAAACACAAACGCCCACTTCTATGTTATGGGTCATTTCTAGTAGTTAGTGAGTTACATGAGGTACGATAATTTATTCAGTCTGCTCTCGCAGACGTCCTTACCATTGCATCATTGGAGTTGGGAAATCCATTTGGCTAATAACCAAATCCTTGAGAATAATTGCGGTTGGTGGTACAATTGCAAATCTTCCATAAATAATATAGATTATGAACTCCTTATTTGACAATTTAAATATTTATTAAAGGAATGAGAAATGATGATTAACTTACTTTAGTTCTTTCAGAATACATTCTTCCATTCTGTTGAGTTTTGGAATGAGATTACGTGTTTCCGGATTATTCGAATATATGATATCATCCACCTCTTTTACTATCGGCAACTTTGTATTGTACTGAAAACCATTCCCAAAAGTAAAACGAGTCCGAAATTCGAGTCTATAGAATGATATTAAATCCTTACTGATTGCGATTTTGTTGCAATGTTAATTGCCGTAAGAGTAAGTATATTCCAATCAATATCTTTTACTTTCTGGTAGACGTTGAGCACAAATGCGTCCGCTATATAAATACCAACTTGAAGAGTTTCATGATCCAAGTAATTATTCTTTGCTATGTCAATTATCTGTGAGACCATAAAGCATCTTTGTTCCGCAAATTCCTATCCAGATAAATAAGATCACTAACATTTAATTGGGACTGGATGGTCTACTAAAAGGGTTCGTACAGCAAAAATTTGCAATACAATATGAAGTGACATCAAACCTTTGGAAACTTAGCATTGAAATTATATCGATCTTCTTTTTTCAATTCATGCACAAGTAGATCCATTTTGTAGGGGTCCACTGTGGCCATAGTATCGGATGTCACCAATTTTTTCATTCCCAAATCCGCGGTGGGTTGACCATTGAATAAATCATCAATTTGACCCTAGTATTCACAGGAAAGATTTATACAGAACAAATTCCGACTAAATGTTTTTGTGTCTAGAATTTATATGTACCATTAGACATTCCAATTTTTGTTTCACCGTCAACTGACGTTTGGTTGCCGGTTTATTCATTGCCACTCTTTCCGCATGTTTTTCGATCTTCACTTTAGTATCTTTCACTTTAGCATCTTCGATCCTCACTTTAGCAGGCTCGATCTTCACTTTAGCAGGTTCGATCTTCACTTTAGCAGTCTCGATCTTCGCTTTAGCATCTTCGATCTTCACTTTAGCAGTCTCGATCTTCGCTTTAGCATCTTCGATCTTCACTTTAGCAGTCTCGATCCTCGCTTTAGCATCTTCGATCTTCACTTTAGCAGTCTCGATCTTCGCTTTAACATCTTCGATCTTCACTTTAGCAGGCTCGATCGTCGCTTTAGCATCTTCGATCTTCACTTTAGCATTTTCGATCTTCACTTTAGCATCCTGGATCTTCACTTCAGCATCTTCGACGTTCACCTCAGTATCCTCAACTTTCACTTCAACATCCTCTACTTTCACTTTCCCATCCTGAAATTTCTTTTTCCTTTTGGCTACTAGAATATTTCTGTTATTGGTTTTGACCACACAAGTATTGCCAGTCGCCTGAGAATTTGGACAAACATAATATTAGTATTTGTTTTAATTCAAACGTGAATTGATTGTTAGAAATGTTTGTTCTCCCATGCCAGTATGCATTCGCCCAAAGATTGGCAAGAAAAATACTAGCTACAATCCCTAACTCTATGATTACAATTGTGTAATCGTAATTTCGTAATCATTACAATTATAAATCAAATAGTAATTGACCCAAGTCTGATTAATAAACCGATTGACTGACATTATACAGGGTAGTCAAAGCCAAGCACCTATTCGTCAACTTGTTTTACTTCGACGCGATTTAATTGCGAGATATTCATTTCCTTCAAAATTTAATTGCGCATGGTATGGACCATGTCCAAATGCGCTCAATCTTACAATTACAACCGTTTACAATCGCGTCGAAGTAAAAAGAAGTTGATAATGAGATGACGAATAGGGAAAACGAGCTTCCCAGAGGGCACGACGGTTTTACCTATCTCTCCAGCATGGGTGGTGAGAGATTTTCAGTTCTCCCATCTCTACCAGCTTAAATCGCGTTTCTGGAAAATTAATTCCAGCCAAACGCAAGTAGTTGAAGATGCGGGTTTGATGCGAGAGTACTAAGCTGAATCTGGCGCAACCAAATAAAAATATTAAATATTTTAGAAAAAAAGTCTTAACCCCCAAAAGAGGAGGGAACACATACCAACTTTTAGATAGGGCGCTCTAACACTACCAACGGACAAAAGTTTAGTCTCTCGTTTTCCCTATAAGGTACTTGGTTTTGACTCACCCTGTACTTGCACCTCCCTATGCAGAAAAATCTTGAAATCATACCGATACCATGCTTGGACGAGGAATCGAAGCATACGAAAGCAGCAGGAAATGTAATGTGTATACACACACATAAGCCACAAAAGCCACTTAAAACGTTACCTTAAACTCGAATTTCAAATGCCTGGTAATAATAGGTGATTCGTTCAAAGTAAACTGGTCGAATATTATAAAATACGAGAATATGAGAATGAGACTGAAGACGGGACATATTGGTTGTTTTGTTTGCCTTTTCTTTACACAAAAAGTACTATAATGTGATTTTGTCACATCGATTTCAGGTAATTGATTAAAACCCAACTTAGAAAGTTCTGAATCAGAATTTGTGAGAACATTACAATTTAGAAATGAACACCGTAATCAGAAATGGGATGCACTCGATTTTTTCTTCAGATCTTTGACTACAAAACCTCAGAACATTTTGGAATATAATTAATTGTCCTTTCCATAATAAATGATGAAATACTTTGTGAAATGTTGAAATGTATCATCGCCATATTATCGGTCTGTTGACAACAGTGCAAACTAAAATTCTTTACCATAATAAAAGCAATAAACTAAAGCCGTGTCATGTCATAAATACATAAAAGAAAAAACATATTATGTAGAAATATGTATGTATAACAAACCAGATTCCTTTCAAAGAATTCCTCAGGTACGATGGTTTTACTCAAAGCAGAAGCATTCTTTTCTGGATTTTCCTTATCTCCACCAACATTCTTGGACAATTTCGATGATCGTTTGTAATCCCAACTCGAGCATGATCGTTGTCTATTAAGTTGTGACAGTGCTTTGCGTTTCATCGCGGCGGGTGCAATAACCGTCGTCATCACCTTAGAACTTTCCTTTTTGTAATTTTCCATTTTAAATTATTCAATTAATTCACAAGGAGATAATCAGAATGCGTGTGGAGGTATATTTCAGAGTTCCGATCAGGAGGGCGAACGATGAAGATGTGAGATCTTGATGAGTCGCTTTTGTTTGTCAAAATGTTGAGAATCGGTCAGGATTACTGATTGATTGGTTTGGGTAAACAAAGTCGTCCTGGGCAACTTGGGCAATTGCGATCCTTCCGACCACAGACTTGTGTCAACTACTTCGGTTATAATTATTGTAATTATATGTGAATATTGCGAAATTATAATTACTACCTACTTACAATTATTTCGTAATAATTAATTACAATTATTGCAATTAATTTGTAATGTAATTATAAATACTTCGGAAATTGTGTGTGGAATTGTAATTGCAACTTGCAATTGAATTTATATTTTCCCTATTACTTTTACAATTTTGACGTAATGTTAACACAGAGATAGAAATTATCATTTAAAAAATATTTTGAAAATTGGAAAGGGATTTAGGACTATAATATGGCGTCTTTATAACCACACAAACCCCTTTCTTCAATCTTCAAAAACTCGTAAACAAAATTCTCAGAGTGGGAAGTTTTCCGAATAAAAATATTCCTAAGTCACTCGATAGAATTTTTATCTGAATGTTTCTCGGACCGAGGAGAAAAAGCATTTCAACTCAACACAATGTAAGTTCAAAGAAATCGAACCCGAACCATCCATCGTCCCGATATCGAAATGATAACGGATGCTCATATTACTGCCAACACATCCGAAGTTGGACTTCAGGTAATTTCTTCGAGTCAGTATATCTCCGCAAACGATTTTTTTTAGAGGGATGACAATCTTAGAAAACAAATTATTGTTCAAATCATGTTGACCTTCGACGGCTACATCCGAATACATACTAATATTGAAACTCGACGCTGTAGTCCGTCGGGTCGTAGTCGTACCATGTTTTACCGGGAATTAAATGCACAAATCGATGAAGACCTTTGCTCTTGCGAATTTGCAGAACTCCTAATTTCTTCCCTACACATCACATCTAATTACTTGATACAAACATGACGGTCGACGAAGAAATACATTGTGTCAGGGAAGCAGGCTCAAATCGACAAGTTGATATTACAGTATTCAATCCAGTCACGAGGGAAGGTTTCGTAATCGACTCAACTATTCGGTATTCGAACCAAAACAGGCAAGGATCGACCAGAAAATGTTAACCAAGAAAAGCAAGGCATCGATAGCCCGGAAGTATTTGGACTGCTCGTTCTAGTTGGTTCGAGGGGAACTATTACGACGCTTTTCGAAGATTTTTGCCAAAAGTTTAAATTGCTAAAGAAATTGGATATTGATGTTGCCATCACAGTACTGAAGCGATCTTTTCAAATTCTTCAGAACCACTTCCACTTGTATGACATTATTGTACAAAAAAGAACAAAATCACACCTTAAATATATTTATTTATCCTTGAAAATGTGTAAAACTATTTTTTAATGTGTATACTGAATCGAAATGCTAACGTTAATTCAACGACAGTGATTATCGTTAATAAATAATGATATTTAATCACAGTCCAAGCAGGTGTGGTTGGATCAGGACATAGATGGTGACTGTGACTGTATCCACGAGTGAATGTATCTCCAGACGTTTAAACTCTCAATATTTTATTTTTATAATGATGACATTTTCTTCCATTTGCTAATTCTCGATAGCTTGAAGAAAAAATTGCTTCATAAAATCGGCTTAGGCTTGCTTCACTGCCACTCCTTGCTGCTGCTCTGGCGCCTCACAATCCGTTGGAAGTGGACGTCGGAATAATAGGATGTGAGGCTCTAAATGTGTTGAAAGTAGACGAAATTAATAAAAAAATCCTTTACCACTCAAGTAATTTTATCAAGTGGAAATTCCAAAACACTGACTGACCTGGATCGTGAAACATATAATGCTGCCATCCTTGGCTCTGCTGAACTCCAATACCACGCCATTCTGTTTCAGACATTAATTTGTGACGAGGAATCGCCTTGGCCATATCCTTTGGTAGCACAACGTGTCTGTAAATAATATAGGAGAATTACTTGAGTTATAATAATAGTAATTATAGGCAGCGTAGTAAGTTTGACTTAGAAAAATTGTCAACGTAGGATTGTATGGTATTCCAATGCTGTCCTATGTCAGTCTGGTGCAAAGAGTCTGTTTAGACTCCATAGACGCCCAGGTGGAATCTAATTAGACGCCATTGGAGTCTAAATTGACTCCCCTGGAGTCTAATTGGACTCCATAATTTTTTGATATTTTCTTAAAGTACAATTGCATATTATTTTTAAGAAAACGCGGTTCCTACGTAAAGGACACTCGTATCTGAATCACTAAAAAAATAATTGAACAATTACACTCACAATGGGAAGAAATATGAGGTTTCGTGGGTCGTGGGTTGAAAACCCACGACAGATTTCAAAAAGCCCACGACAGATTTCAAATGCCCATGGATACTTTTTAGATGACATTATTGTCTGCCAATTCCGCCCATGACATTTTTGTGACCACCAAAACAAGACGTGTGACGAACGCGATTTCTAATGGAGGTCACCTCGACGGAGTCTTTTTAGACCCCAACGGAGTCTTAGTTAGTAGACTCCGTGGAGTCTAATTAGACCCCGACGGCGTCTATATAGACTCCGTGGAGTCTAATTAGACCCCGACGGCGTCTATATAGACTCCGTGGGGTCTGTTTGGACTCCTTCCCGAAAAGACTCCCTTGGAGTCTAAACAGACTCTTTGCACCAGACTGTATGTTATATTATAAAATTTTGAAGGAAATTCTTGGCGACCCAAACAGGGAATCCAACCATAATTATTATTATAGCGAAACTAATAATTTGAAGTAAACGGGGTTCGACGAATTAGATTGACAAAACTTGTTCTCTCATAACAATTAAAATTCTAGGGTGCGGAGTCTGGTTTTGTCGGTGTCGGTGTTTGGTTTGGTCATTTATTTTCATCATTCATTTAAGCCTCTTATTTTTCTTTCTACGCTCGCTCATGCATCTTCCGCAAATTCCGGAATCACTATCTCCTAAGTGTAAAGTTTTTTATTTTTTGAAGCAACTTGACTAGAAGAACCAGAACCAGTTTCTCATCGAACATCGAATCGTGTTTCTGTCATAATATCAAACGTCATAACCATGTTATGAGGAAGACAGCACTTTGCCCGGTTCAAATTTTAGCAGTTCTACACAATCAAGGAGATTTGGAGTCGGAAAAACGACCGTAAAATTATGTAAAAAAATAAATTAAAATACCTGTACTCAAAATGTTCGTCTGTGTATTTGTTTGAATAGTAAATATCCTTAGACATGATGAGTTTCTTCCTCTCTTTCTTCACTTTGTTCTAAAATCACTGAAATGTTGTTGCAGGATGAATCCTGAAGAAGAGCAAATTTGAAAATATACGTTTGACGTCTGGAATTGGACGTTACTTTGTGCGCCTTTTGTGATTTAGCCCCAGAATTTATTTCTGACAAAAAATCTTTTCCCGGTTTTCCAGTGCCGCGTGACTCGATGACTAGGGGCTGGCGGGAATGGAGTCTTTCAACTCGCTCCGTCTGTCGTTTTCAAAATTAAAACAAAATCAGAAGTCCTGTTCGGTTAATTAGTTAATGTTTTTATTCGGATTCCGACCAAGAATATCAACTTACGCTAGGCAATCGGGTAATACGCTTTCACTATTTAATTAATTTAATTAGTTGTAAAGTGTGTAAAAAGTTCCAAGATGTATCCCTTATCCAAAATACCTGATCGGGTATTTGTGACCGATATTATCGGTATTCTATAAATTGGCTATTTGTCACTCATTTTTTGAATCAATAATGTTCGGCATTGTTATGAGGAATGTAATTGATGGCATAAAATGAATAAACCAAACCAAACCAAAGCTATTAGCCAAGTACTTATAACACATTGTTTTACAATGCAAGACGTGAAAATTTTCTAATCCTTCAATTATGGTTCGAACAGGCGAGAATAGAGAGAATGATTAGAAGCTCAAAAAGAAGTCGGAGTCCGGAGCGGGAACGGAATCATGAACGTGACCGCGACCGCGAACGCGAATCCCGGTCAATCGGTGTCCGTGATCGGGACAGAACTCGGGATCAAGATCGAGATAGAAACCGGGATCAAGATCGAGATAGAAACCGGGATCAAGATGGAGACAGAAACCGGGATCAAGCTCGAGATAGAAACCGGGACCGTGAAGACAAAGGCAGAGAAAAGGATCGAAAGCCTGAGAAAAAAGGAAAAGAAAAAGTGGACGGTCACAGCCGTAGCCATAAGAGAGATAAAATTAAAAAAGAAGTTAAGAAAAAACGTCGACCACCATCGTCATCCAGCGAGAGTGACAATAGTGATAGCGATTCGTCCGCTGATTCTTTTAAATTGTTGGTGAAATTAGAAGAAGATCGAAAACGGCAAATAGAAGATACAAGAAAACGAAAGGAATTAATTAAAGCTTTGGAGACTCCGGAAGAAAAGCGATTGAGACGTGTTGCCAAGAAAGACGCCAAGGAGAGGAAACGGAAAGAGCGAATGGGTTGGGACAACGAATATTTGCATTACACTAATGACGATAATCCATTCGGTGATCACAGTCTTTTGGACACTTTCATTTGGAAAAAGAAGTTGGAGAAGGATGGGATGCAAGATGTAAAGAGGGAAGAAATGGAAAGGATCAATCGTCTCAAACAGGAAGAAAATAAGAGAGAGTTGGACAAGGTAAGCTCAAGCTTTATCAAAACCGGAGAACCTTTTTCTGTTTCAATTCTTCATTCATGTTTAGTGAACTGTAATCGAGCTAAATGGTATCACGATGGGTGGATTGTCGGTAGCCACCAAACGGACATTCGGCTTTTCCCGTTAAGGCACGCACGTTTCTAAAGTAAAAGTAACCCGCACGTCCAGATTGTCCATCTCATGAGACTAAGAGAAACACTGCCTTACCATCGTGCTAGAATTGACTCGGATTCACTCCCGAGATTTAATGATATTTATATTTTCTTAGGTAAAGAAACGTCGTCTAGAACGGGAAAAAGAACGACAGGCGCGTGACGAAGAAGAGGCATTGATTCAAAGAGAGAAAGAAGCTGCTCAATTCAAAGAATGGGGGAAACAAGAAGATTTGTTTCATCTAGAACAGGCAACTCTCCGTTCTCAAATTCGAATTAAGGACGGCAGAGGTAAGTGTCAAAAAGTGATGGATTGATAATTAATGAATTTAATTCTTGCAAAATCACTTTAGTTTATTTTATCATTTACCTGTTCTGACTTATAATCTGTCTGTTTGAATTTCAGCAAAACCTATAGACTTGTTGGCACAATATATTAGTGCGGAGGAGGAAGTGGATGCAATTGAAATGCATGAACCTTACACTTACCTGAATGGACTGATGATAAGTGATTTAGAAGATCTGATTGAGGATATTAAGGTGATCATTTTTAAATTAACATAATATCATATTTTTACATTCGCTGTAGGGATGGCTGATGGCTCATAAACAAGCTTAATTTTTCTGAATAGCGGATTAAACGTATACTACTATTAGGGTAATTTCCTTTCCATTGGCGAACGGAGATCACTCTGGTGTCCCTGGTACATTGCATAAAAGTAGAAAATAGCTTAGTGGTAGAAATTTGAGTAGTGCCTTATTAGAAAAAAAATTCTAGTGAGTGAAGACATCCCGTTTGACTTTTATTTCGTCGCACGATTGAAGAAATTGATTTCTAATTGATTGAAATTATCCCTTTGTACCAATTTTTTTAATCACACATCAACTAGAGAGTTCTCGTATTGACATTGATTATTTAAAATCGTTATTCGTAAAAATGTTTATCCCGCTGAATGCTGAAACTTTGGCTTTGTTCCTCAGGTTTACAAGCAATTGGAAATGGGTAAAAACCTTAATTATTGGAACGACATCACAGTCATTGTCGAGGACGAGCTGAGGAAACTAAGAAAATTGGATCAGGACGATGACTACCGGGTAGCACTGGAGAGAAGGGAAGGAATCAATCCTTCTGTGGCTAAGGATGTTGCTGCAATTTTTAAAGGAAAGTCTGCAGAGCAATTACAAGCTTTGAAGACACAGATCCAATCTAAATTGGATGGTTCTACTTCTGGTGTGGACATTTCATACTGGGAGTCTCTCCTTTCGCAGTTAAAGGCTCACATCGCCAGAGCTCAACTGCGAGATCGTCATCAAGAAAATTTGAGGAAGAAACTTGCCCATTTGAAGGCAGAGCAAGGTACGTCCTCTTTTACATTTAATGGCCTGGTTGCTATATACGAATATGTTGGATCAGAAAGTCTGATACCTAATTCAATGTATAGTATACCGATTAAATAGTCGGAAAATAACTGATCTGAATCTGATCTATGATCATGCATTTGTCAAAGTGTTCATCGGTGCATCCATAAAAATCACTTAGACCACATCACATCATGGTCTCCGAAAATCTCGAGACACCCTCCAAATTATTTTGCAATAGCGTAATGGAACATTTTAAAGTTCTGATTGTCTGCTCTGCTCGAACTTCAGATTTTGTCTGACCCGAATGATTGCCGTCTTAAAAGGTATTTTATAGAAATGTTATATATTTGTAGGTGTAGAACCAACAGCCGAAAGTGATAAAGAAATGATTGAGCAAGAAATGAAGGTAGAAAGTCCGAAACCTGGTCCTTCATCGTCAGCACAAATTAGAACTGACGTTTCAAAACCTCCCAAGCCGGAGCCTGGCGGAGAACCATCATCAGCCGCTGATTCAGGCGCAGGCACTGAAGACGAAGAAGAAGGCGATTCTGTGAATGAAGAAGAAATCGTTATTGACGAATGTATCCAGAAATATTCAGCAGGATCCTATAGTCCTCATATGATTCAACAAGATGAGATTGAGCCAGGAATATTTGTAATTATGGAAGAGGAGGATAATTCACGACTTGAATTAGCGAGGGCTCAAGTACTAAGTGTTGGACAGAAAGTAGAAAGTGTGTGGACTGCGGAGGAGAAAGCTCTGCAACACGAAGCAAAGAAAGGCATGACGAATGACGAGGCTGTATTTTCCGTAGAGACACCTCTGGACCAAGTGTACCTTTGGTCAGATAAATATCGTCCAAGGAAACCACGCTACTTCAACAGGTTAGTCATTACTGTGGCTCATATTTTTCAAATCGGTTTTTTAAGTGATTTGGTTTTGTGTATTTAATTGGACCTGTGTATTTAATTTACAGAGTTCATACTGGTTTCGAATGGAACAAATACAATCAGACTCATTATGATATGGATAATCCTCCACCGAAAATTGTACAAGGCTACAAATTCAACATATTTTTCCCTGACCTTATCAACAAGTCTACTACACCACAATATTTTTTGGTAAGTAAATATAAAATATAAACATAAACGACACAAATGTCTTGAACGTGATTTGCACGGTGATCTAATCACATCACTCTTTGAATATTGTAGACTACCTGTGCGGACAACCCTGACTTTGCTATATTACGCTTCCACTCTGGTCCACCGTACGAAGACATTGCTTTCAAAATTGTCAATCGAGAATGGGAATATTCTTACAAACGAGGATTCCGTTGTCAATTTCACAATAATATTTTCCAACTTTGGTTTCATTTCAAACGTTACCGATACAGAAGATAAATCAAATGTTTCAAAAAGTACCTTTTTGTGATCACGATTACAATGGACTGTTTTGTAAACATCAGTTTTATTCAAAAACAACACAACTAATAATAATAAATTTGTAAAGTCTTCTCTGATTAATCTGCTACCCTTAGAATTATATACGATATTAGATGACACAGAAAGAGACAAAGTTAAAGTTATAATAAAATACTTATTTACTTAATTTTCTGGATATTATTATTTTGTCTGGCTCAAACTAATCAACTCGTAAAGTATTTGTGCAGGTATTCAGACCAGCTGGATTAACTGGGTTTAGCTCTGTAGGATTTGAGTAATTTTTTAGTATTTAGTACTCGGCTCGACTCGAGTTGCATTTAATTGTTTTATCTTTTTGCATTCCCCGAATTCTATGAGAATTTCATTATTTCATACACGTGTCACTCCGAATTTTTTTTTACTAGGTTTTGAGAATTACTCTGGTAAACTGTCGGAATTTGTATTGAAGGGAATATTAAGGTCACTCACAATATTATGGTTAGGGAATATTAATGTTAGGAGTTTAAAACGTCAAATTCTAAAACAAACCAGGATTCAAAAATATTTAGTAAATGTTTTAATATGGGCAGGTGAAGGTACTGGCTTACAACCATTGATAAATCTGCACAGAGGTGGATGGAATGGATTAAGCTTTTTTGGAATGTAGTTTGAAGAATTCTGTTTCGATATACTTCTGCGCGGATCAATTATCTATTAAGATTTGTACTTTACTTTTACCGTGAACGGAATTGTTTAAAATAAACTAAACTGACAATTCGGTGTTCCTCTTCGCATTCTGGTTTCCGATAACCCGGTTAAAAAACGAGTTTTACTGTACGTCTAAAAAAGGAAGCATCGGAATATACATTACGGGAAACAATTTGCTCTTGCTCGGGCACACTCGCACACACAAGGTACTCGAATAAGCGTACATTTTTCTCAGGAATCCCAAGAATTTGTCATTTTCTTTCACTTTACCGTCGCGACTCACAACATACATTCATACTTCTAAATTACAACATAAACCAAATCAGTGATAAAAACGTGGGGAATTTGTTCTGAAAAATCTCTTCCGACCTTCGAAGGTCTCGAATCATAGTTTAAGTTAATAACATAACATATTTAGACCTTCCTCCTAAATTCTTTTATCAAAACACGATCGAGACCAAAACTAAAATACTACATAGTATACAGCAATCAAAAGTTCGAGTTTTGGCACACTGCAGTAATGCTCGAAGGCAAAAGACACGTACACTTTTTCTCAAGTATTTGCAGGCACGATTGAGGAGAGGACGGTCGGGAATTTTAGTGGTACGGTTATGTAATTTAAGGCAGTCAGTTTTGTTCTCATTAGTATTTTAATAAGGCCAGGATTGAATGAACTTGAGGATCATTCGGTTCAACTTCAAGGGTTCATCCCACATGACCATATGTCCTGCGGTTGGTATCAGTTCAAGAAAAGCTCTTGGGATCGTTCGCTCCATTTCGCACTCTTCAATCAGAGAAACGACTTGATCTCGCATTCCGTAGATAAGTAATGTTGGCACTGACACTCTTCTATGAAAAGCTGTGTCTCCATCAATCCAAACTTGTCCATCTAATAATCTTCGGTGGACGTGTTCCGGAAGCACATGTTGCAAATCAGGATTGTCGAAACGAGCAGTAATTCCTTTTCTAAAATTAAAAAGAGACCAAAATATTACAAAATATTAGGATTTGAACTTGATTCCAACCAATTGATTTTTCTTCTGTGTAATTTAACCCGATCTGCGATGGAAAGGATAGGCTTAAGTATACCCACCGTACGATTAATAAATACACCGATAAGTGTAGTGTTAATTAAATACGGAATTTGAATATCCAGTTATTCCTAGAGTTGACCAGACCGACTTGGACTGAATGCGGATTTGGCTGAACAATTCTTCCCTCAATTAAGATATTGTTTTCATATGTATATTAATCTAGTACGAGTGTGTATTTGCTGGAAAAAACTGTAATGGTAAAATGCAACAAACATAAATAAACCTAATAATCAACCAATCAATTAGAAAAAGTTCACAAGACGCCAAAGTGTACTCCCAAACACTCGGCTTCAGAAATAATTTTACTAAAATCGAAACGCTTTGTCCGAAAAGCTAAACATTAAAATTCCATAAATCTGATTCGAATAAGTTTTGTATTCATTCGTGAACTTTCTGAATTGCCAGCAAGTTACAAAAAAACCGTGATCGGTTCTACGGAACGTCATTGCAATGCAATGTCGTGATTAGAAATCCCACAAGCTGCGAAGCTTCAAGGTCAAAAGTCCCGACAGAAAATGCGAATTTACTCGTACGTACTAACGACACAAAAAGTATGTCATAGACGTCCCTGGTTTATCGGAGGTTGTACAAAGTATCGACGGAACCGTTGAATTTCATAATGTATGTTGGCCTATTATTGGTCAAAATTCGAGGCTCATTAAAAATTAATAATTACTTGGCAAATAAGTTGAAGTTGAACGGAAGTATTGGCTTACGACAAGCCGCGGGTGGGGCCATAGCCGTCGGCCCTCCTCCACTAATTGAGACTAGGAGACAAACATTCTTTGGGCGAACCCGGGAAAGTACCGTAGCCAGACAGGCTCTGAAAGAATAACAAAGTCAAATTAAAGTATACAAGCTAAAAATTTCGAAAGCGCTTATAGACACAGATCAATTAGTTCAGATAATAACAGATCGTGAGATTAGATAGGTAGTTCCTATAACCGTCTGTCGCAAAAGTAAGACCTTATTGCCGCTCTCTAGTGACATACTGCCTGCATAAACTCAATTCAATAGCAGACGGTCAAAGTGTATTTCTCAATAAGTTATTGGCTTAGCGATGACATATGGAAGGTAACAACTGCAATTTCTCGGCAAATCATCTGCAATCAGTGCTGAAAGGAACAATCGTTTGCAAATGTCCGCAACGCTTTCCATACCTTCTGCCATAAAATTTTAACACTGTTGGCATGAGGCCTGCAATTGCTTGTGCAATAAGAACCTGGCACTAAAGTGGTGATTACATATGGCAGATCATGACTTACAATTCTTCTTTTGCAGGAGCAATCACATATGGCAGCAAATGCCTGTAACGAAACTTACGAAAAGACGTCTGCAATAACTTCTGGTATAAAATTTTAACACTATATAATGGCATGAGACCTGCAATTCCTTTTTCTGCAAATGGGCCGAGGGCATTAATTTACAGATGCAGGATTCATTGCAGATGATTAGGAGAGACTTGTTGCCACGTGGAATCGCTACTTAATTTGCAGCAGATTTGCCGTATACCGCCATGTGAATTTGTGAAGATTCACACACAAAAGTGTGAATCGCCACTTTAACACTTCACTACTTTGTTGACGTCAAATGATAAAGGGGTGCTTACTTCTGCGACAGAACCGACATATTATGTTATGTATCTGATCCTGATCTGACAATGTTTATCCGATCTGGACTTTCCAGATGAAATAAGACAACTCGTGAGTCGTGACTGTTTTATCGGAACATAAACGTTACTGCGCACTCACGCGTCTCGAGATAACTTACCCGTAGCCATGGCCGATAATGACACCCTGTCGATCGTCCCTTGCAAAGTGATCAAAAACATGGACCAGATCTTGAACCAGAGATTCAAATAAGTAGTGATGAGATTTCCTCGGCGTTGAACTAAGTCCATGACCCAAAAGGTCAGGCGCAACAATTTCAAAGCCTGCAGAATGGAAAAACTCAAACTGAGACTTCCAAATGTCACTCGAACCTGAGATCCCATGAATAAAAAATAATAGAGGCTGAGACTTCACCCCGTTATCACAATCAGGACTTTTGGCGACAACTGGCTGTGTATCAACTGTTTCTGGGGTCACCGTCACATCACATTCACCGCCACCGTCTGTTGTCTCAGTCTTTATCTCCGTTGCTCTTTCTTCCGAGTGATATCCATAATTTATGAAGGAATTTACAGATCCATTTCCATTTGTATGAGAAGGTAACTCCTCTGAAATACTTGCAGAATTTTTTGAAATTTTTCTTGGGAGTTTTGGCGATACATCGCCATGGTCGGGGTTTCGAAGCCCCCCAATTTCACCATTTGATTTGACCGGATTTCGTGCCTGATACTTTTCAATTTCTTTGGAAATCCTTGACTCAATACATGAATTTTGGAGTGGATCGTCTTTACCGATACTAAGAGCGATACTTCCTTTGAAGGAATTCTTAAGTCGTGGACGTCGACTCCACCGTGTAAACCAGTACTCTTCGTCACTATCATCTTCGTCAAAATCATCAACTGTGGTATCCACGGAGGATTGGGCAAGGGAGGCTGATTTTTGTCCAATTGAACTCGTTGATTCGTTCTCTTTATTTTTGTCGGGATTCGGGTTAGAGAGAACATGAACTACCCGGAGTTGTTTCCCGCGCCCGGTTTCGACGTAAAGTATCGACGAGAATTCCTCATACAAGTAATTCTCAACGGTAGCTTCGGAATTTGCTTCCTCCGCTGCTACCGACGTCACAGTTTCGTCATTATTTTCATCCGGAGACGCTTCTGAACAACGTCCATTGCTGTTAATTTGTCCAACACCAAATGTGACCTCATCCCCTTGAAAATAGAGATTCGTTTCACCATTGAGGAGTGGTGCTGGAGCTGTCCTAGCTTTTGGCCTTGAACAGCAACCAAGTTTGTTGGTCTTTGGGGGTGTGACGACGACTCTGGTGACAGCCTTTGATGGCCCAACACGATTTCCTCCGCAACAGGGGCAACGTTTGAGACAGAATGACCAGCATCGAAACAAATTGTCCATTATAGACTATCATAGATTTACATCTAGGAGACACTCCCGACTTTGTCGTAAATTAATATTTACTGGTCATATTTCTGTTCAACAAACGCTCCTGAAGTCATCATGGTTCTGCTCTTTTCAACCCTCCCATATTAAAACAACACTCCCAAACCGTAAAAATCGTCGTCGTCGACACTTCCACTCCCCAATTCCTTCCGTCACTTTAAAATAAATTGGTTGGGAGTCAAACAGGCATTCCATTCTCAGTCTCAAAAAAATGTATATGTCCGCGAGTGGAACTCTCAGAATTGAATAGTAATAATCTTATGCGCTAAGCGCTAAAGATTTGGAACAGTTTAATATTTAATAATATTTAAATAAATTCATTCTGACGATGACTGTTGCTAACGAAATGGTCACATTATAATGCTAATCTAATACTCAGCCGGTTTCTAGTTAATTCCAGTCCTAGTAGTCTTCAATCCCTCAACTTGTTAAAATTGGGATTCCGCCCCTGCGTGCTCTCTTCGTGCTATGGTTAATTCTAAAGCCCATTTAAAACCATCAGACTACTCACTCACTGGTTACCTTCAAAACTCTAATAATACTCACACTGAATTAATTCTAAAGCTAATTATGTTAATGTTAGCTCAAATAAAATAGACAGC
>JAQFYE010000858.1:0-28579 GCA_034694305.1 Protaphorura glebata | reverse complement strand
TTTTGGTTCACTGATGGGTCTTGACTTTGCGATCACCCCTTTCACCAAGATTTCTGCTAAAATTTCGATATCACGTTTCACATTGCCGTAATTGTCAAGACTGTGACACCTCGATTGACTAATTTTGAAAAATTAAACTGATCCGAGTTAACGTGAGCCGAGGTTTCCTTGTTGGAAACACAAATGGCAGCGGCATTTTTTCCTTCACATACTTAGATAATAGCCAAACTCAAACTAGGGCTTTATATCAAATAGATTACTACTTTTGCTCACCTCCTAATGTTCTTTTTGGGTAATAACTTGTAGTCTGGTCACCGTCACAGAAATTTTTCCGCTTCCGGCTAAGTATGTTTGAAGAATTCTTCGCAGTTTGGTCCAAAAGATCAAGAAATTTTGTGGAATATATTTAGAGTTAGTAATTCAAACAAAATGCACACTAGAGGTTATACTCTGGAAATGCTATTTATCCAGAATTGTGTGATAAATTTGAGATATCACACATTCTTAGCCAAATGATGGCATATCGTCTATTTCTAGGAGGAAGAAAGCCCCTAACATTACTATCAGGTCGTTCAATCCAAATTTGCCAGTAAAATTTAACTTTCTTGTCCTTAAAACAAAGTTTAGAAGGCATTGTTTTGAGTGCTCTCTTTATATTCACTTTTAAAGAGTATATCGTCTACATTTTCTTTAGCTCTTTTCCAGCATATCTATTGACACTCAATTGCTCATCATCGCACATTTTACCTGATTGTATCCAGGGATTAAAATCCTAAGATGATTACAAGTTTAATTAACAATCATTTCCTCATTTCTCTCCTTCCTTAATCCCACCGCCAAATCATTTCCCCGTAAATGATATGTAATTCCACATAAAAGTAGAAGGAACTTAAGCCCCACCGCCTATGAAAGTGTTGTGTCCACACTTTCATAGTTTCTTTGAATTAATCCTCGAAAATTGATCACCTTTCTCCCCGCCTTTTCTTGTTTTTCCTTCAACGGAACAAATAAGTAGGTGAGAGCTTGGCCTGGCCTCGCCGCCCTGGCCTGGCCCGTGTTGACTTGCGAACCTAATTCAAGCATTAGCATTGTGGACCTGTCAGCTTTAAGATGGATCCCCTGTAGTAGTTGTCCTTCCAATAGGTCAAGTTGGGTCAAGTCGTAGTCATAGTCATATCGTCGGTTCCGTTCTATTCTGTGAGATTCTAATCATTCCTTCGTAACATAAATGCCAAATCCACGAATCCTTCACACTCATACATGTGAGAAACATAAATTTTAAACGAGGCATGAAAGCCCCTGATTTCAAATGGACAACGGAACGTGGAACCCGACACGACGGCATCGACATCAACCATTCCGTCCGATTTTCTTTGTACGCATTCTACCCGGGTTTTCAACCGAACCTGCATACGCATTATGTAGTAATATCTCCATGTTGTAGGTAGAGTATAGATTTAGACAATGTGGACAATGCCTAGTCAATCTGTCCATCAGGCTACCTCAATTTTGTCAATATTACACAGTTACGGTCATATTTTTGGTAAACTTGACCAAAAGGAAGTACGTTATATTATGTGGTGGTTGATTTTCTCTACTGGAGTTCTTTCCTACTACTAGGGGTACATCTTCTAGACTAACCCATTATCTGGGGGGACTGTATGGCATTTAACCATGTTCTACCGGCGAATACCAATTAATGTATGTTGTTTTCTTGACCATACTGATAATACGTATGTATATATGGCCTAGGGAGGATACACATTACCTACAACATACCGTAGATACATAGAACTTATGTGAATACGGAAGAAAGGATTTTGTATACGGAATCCCCGGCTGCAATCCTTTCTGGTTTCCTGGGTTGGGTTTTATGTGTGTTGACGGAACCGGCTCAAAGTTATACCCATGGCCGTATGACTAGTACCCGGGTAATACCCATACTCATACACCCACACATTCATATGCATGGACATTTTACTTTACTTCACGTCCGTCCGTTTTCTCGGGGATTTTCGGTGAAAGTAAAATGGATCATATACGTTGGAGTACAATGGAGGAATGCAATGCAGTTCTAGTTCTAGGGTGAAGGAACGGACGAATTTCCGGAAAAGCTAAGCTCCGTTAGCTAGCTCTCTGAATTTACGTACGTACGTACGGACGTATGTACATGGCGGGTAGTTCACTTCTCTCTCCGAAAACCGGGTTTTACGGTTTGGGTTTGGGCACGACCGACAGATCGATCCTGTAGTAGTACTCTAGTAGTCCTTCCCGTACCAGTAGTCAGTCGTCAGTCCCGAAAAACCCGAATGAAAAGAGAAAGTTGGATTTTCAACCCAGAGAAAACTTGTGCAGAAATTTCGCAACCTTGTCGTGACTTACTATTGATTTTTCTTAGCACCAGCACAGTACCAAGTCTTATGAGGAGATCTCGTTTATGACGCTAGGCTTTGGTACAGTACCGTACGACCCGAAACGCCCGCCGTGCCAAACGAACGACTTCTCGTCTGTCATAAAAAAGCGGGTCCACATGTACGTACACACACGCACACCACACATACAAACACATGCAGTAGGACAGGACAGGTTTCCTTTTGCCGCAGAAAAACAGTCACCGAAAACAAAAACGAAGTCTATTTTGTTATATATATAGAAACGAATGTGATCTGAGCGGTCTAATTAACCTCGATCGATTATTAATACAACTTCTGCATCAATGAGCAAATCAGCGTATGTGTGAAGGCATTTCCGGATAGGCATGATAAGTCAATAGACATCAATACTTTTTATTAATGAAGGAAAGTACGATTCAGAAAACACTAGGCGTTATTGGACTTATTCGTTAACTCATCTATAGTTGTGAGATGATAGAATTCAGACACCACACATTCTTAGTCAAATCATGGCTTATCGTTTATTTCGAAGAGGGAGAATGGTTTTGAGGTATTTGTTGATTCATTTCTAAGAACGTTCATTTTATATGAATTTGAGCTCTGGCTTTCTCCACTTTCTCCACTACTTTTACAGAAAGACAAGTACTTCTACTTCATTGAGATACTGGAATTGTTCAGTAATTCCTGCTTGAGTCAATTTCTGTTGAAGTAACGGTTTCGAAAATTTTGCGGCTCTAAATTTCCCAAATGTGGTTGTTTCCTCACTATTTAGTTGATATTTTTTTTGTATTCCGCATTGTTTATTGTAGATCCGCTCACAGTGTCTGTTCCAGGTATCGAAACCTCATTATATTACGACGTGTAAGGGCTGCCTGTAGCACTAAGCTAAAACGGAAGGACAATTATTTCGGACGGATCCCAAGGGATTTGTGTCAGTAAAGACGTTCATATTGTTGAAGACGTCATTGGCGCATTGTTTACGGGGTTTATAAATAATAAGAGGTCTCTGGGGGCGTAGGCTGAAGGACAGTAGGTAGGTCGGTGGAAGCATTGGCTTGTGTTGGCTTTCCACTAAAGAAAGTGAGAGAAAGTCAAAATGCAAATTTGTGCAGATTGTCTCAAGTGATTTTGAGCTGTTATGCCAGGGAGAAGTACTTTAGGTTTATGGCTTATCGAGCCCCAAGAACCTATAATATTTCGGAAAACTCCAATGCATGTACTCAGTCGGCTCTTAACGTGAGCTTGCTTTCACTACAATTTATGTTTCCATAAACGGAACGTACGTGTACCGTATCGTATCGCATCGTATCGTACATTGTAGTCGGTCGTAGTCATAGTCGTACAGCACCTACCTATTATCTTCAACCTTCAAGGGATTCTATTCAAGTGTAAAATTAATGTCGGTCTGAAATATTAATATTTCATTAATGAACCGGGAGACCGTGGGCTTCGGATTATTAATGGACATGGCCGATGGCCAAATCAGGCACAACTATGAACACATTTAAAGAATACACCAGAAATGTCAATGAATATGAAGTTCATAGTCTTTTAAGCGCGAAAGTCAAAGGATACCCGCACACACCTTATGGGAAAATGAACACCGTTGGAATTCGCTTGATTTTTTATGTTGTAGACGTTGGCATCCTGGACGACTTTTGTGAAGGTCCTACCCTTAAAAGTCTGGCCGTTTGAGCGCTAGAAATATACTGTTGGGCATGGGCGATAACGTAGAGTGAAAGTCAAAGTGAAAGTCACTGGACACCATTGCACATCCGCAATAGTGTATTTTTAGCGCACAAACGGTTAGACTTTTGGGGATAGGTCCTTCACAAAAGTTGTTCAGGAGGATCAGGACCACAACATATAAGAAATCCAGCAAATTCCAACGACGTAAATTTTCCCATAAGGCGTAGGCGGTGTCTTTTATGTTTAAAAATTCCGAGTCAAAGCGACTTTCACTCAATTAATTTTGCATTCGTTGCCTTGTGACGCATATATGAGTTTGTGTAAGATCCCTCGAGCAGACATGGTTGAACGCGGCTTTCTCCATTTCCTTGAAAGTGAAAGTGACTTTTGGAAGTGAAAAGTGTTCCTTGTGAGTGGGTGCCCAGTTTTGCGCAAATGCTTTCTGTGTTCTCAGTTTATCCTGCGGATCGTGATAGGAGGAGTTGGGAATGAGCGGACTAGAGTTGACTAGACTGACGGAAGGTACTTGAAGACCATTCTCCTTCTACTTGGTAGACTTTACAAGTAGTTTCAGAACAAGGATAATATGAAGTGTTGGGGGAAGAGGAAATTGTTGTGGCATCGAATTGGCATCAGATTTCGAATGCTTGAGTAGATCCGAACCCATAGCACCGTACCGTTCCTTTGCCAAGACTCCGAAACCTGTCATTTAATCACGCCTTTACGACTCTTTCCTACAAAGAATTACACTTGTCAAATTTAACCTCAATCATGACTCATCTTAAAGATCAGTTTACTCGTCCGTGTCCTTCCGTCCTGCATCACTTCTCCCCGTTACGACTTCCAAGGATTTTTAGCCTTAAATCTCATAAACATTCTCAATCCATGTACAAGAACAGAACTCGAGGCTCATGTATTGCAGTAAAAATAAAATTGCCGTCGTAATGGCTTCGATTTTACTGCTGTTTTGCAAATCCAACGCTAAATCAGACTCATTCTTATGGCCCTTTTAAATCAAATACCTACACATACACAAATGTATGTGCGTCTCACAGTCTTCTATAGCCTAGGTAGTGCAAAGTATCGGCAATTCAAACGAAATCCTTTGTCTTCTTGTTTTTGAGAACTTTCCGACGTCTTCGACTACTAAAATGTGTAAACATGGCCGTAAACAACCGGCATAGCCAAGGCCAAATTTATAAGCTAGCCAACATTATTGGAATTAGAAATTATTTCATTTTACTCTTAGTCTCGTCTGTGTCACAAGGAACAAATTTCGAATGTGAAAATCGAAAACTCTCAGATCAGGTCAGAGGTCAGGTCATATAAGGTCAAATAATCTAAATTATTCTGCTCAAGAAGGAACAGGTGAATGAACACCGGACAGTCCTAACTGTTAAAAATTCCGCTGTTGGCTTTTGTATATTTTGTATCGCTTGACGTCCTGATCAACTTTTGTGAAGGTTCTGCCCTAGAAGTCTAACAATTTGGCCGCTAAAATTACACACGCCAATTACAGATTGTGAGGTCATAGGAATCCGCGGCGCATTCATGACATCACAAAATATTGGCTCATGTTTTTCTAGCTTGCTAAGCGGTCAGTATTTTCGGGGTAGAACCAGGACAGAAGTTGTTCATGAGATCAAGGGCTAAAAAATATCAGAAATGCAGCCAAATCCAACGGGCAAGTTTTGACCATAAGTACTGTGCGCTGTTCTTTTGAATCTCCGTCACAGTATTTGAAATTAAAAATTCTAATCTATTAACGAAACTTAAAACAAAAATTATTGACAGGATTAAGTATATTTATGGTGAGCTAAGTTTAGCAGGCGATTAATGTTCCTTGTCAGTCATATCCATGTGATAAACTATATCCAGCTAGGTTGTTCCATCTCCATGTTTCTAATTTGACCCAGAATAAAACCCATGCTAGCTTCCTTTTGTGCTACTAAATAATAATGGGGAACAATATTTGGCTCGCTTTCTCTTGATTACTTGTTCCAATTTTGTTGGAGTGAAAGTCGTGGGGCATGGACTTTCAGCAACTTCAACTTTCTCCGCTACTTTGTAAGATCCACTCCACCGCACCGCACCGCAGTGCACTGCTACTGCTACGGGACCCGCAGTTCAAAGTTAGAATTAATCTCAGAGAATTTGGTTTAAAGTTATGCCATAATACTTTCATCCGACGGAGGCTGACGTGCATAGACTCTGTTTCCTTAGGTTAAAAAGTTTAATAATAACAATAAGGGAGGGTCGGAAATGATGGGGATGGGCATATAGAGAGGAAATCCCTTCCGGACATTCCAAAAGCACCTTTGCTTTCTCTTATTCCCTTTTCTAGTACATAGAAACTAGAACCCCTTGCCCCTTCCTCCTGAATAATTCAGACAGTGGAGGACAGAGAAAGTCATTTGTGCCAAACCTGTTCAGACAAGTCGTAAAGACAGCAAATGACTCGTCTTGGCTCGAAAAGTCCATCTCAGTAGAGTTCAACACGGGAAAATAACGAGGTTGTAGTGTACACAGGACGTGACTTAGGTTCAGTTCCTTTACTTACTTAACTTACTCGGGAAAGAGAAGTACAGGCTAAAGGTTACGCTCTAACGGGACAGAAATTCATTACATACCTGCATGTTTTTATGTCCGAGTCTCTTGTGTCGGTTTACCCAAGTTCCGGGGGCGCTACCTCAAATTGCCATCACTATCCTCATACCACATCAGCACGTTGTGGGTAAAAATACCCACTGCCAACGAATTCGAGTAAATATTAATTGGCTTTCTTTAAATTTAAGACTATTATCGTATCGGCTGTCTATAAATGACATCTACTATGTAATATAATGAAATCTGTTTCAAATTATTATTAAAATTAACATCAAAATTCTTGAATCCACTGCGATTTTTAATTTCTTCCATTAGTTCAAGACTAATGTGATAGATATATCGAATTACGATTGAGACATGTCCTGCCATCTACCAATTTATTTTAAGAGAATGGGTTCTCTTTCCGTAACACGTGGTAGTACCGCTAACGCCAGTAAAGGAAACCATTCTTTTAATGTTGCTCACACTTAAACCTTCCCACTTTCAAGCTTAAAGTCAAATCTCCCGCTCACCAGATTTTAACCCAAAATCCAAAACAAAGTCCCAGCTCCCTTTGCATGTACGTTGGATCAGGCTTGCCATGTACATCGTGAAGGGAAATGAGATTTGGCATAGGATTAAATCTGGTTGAGCGGGGGCTGTGACTTTGAGCTTGAAAGAGGAAAGGTTTAAGCGTGAGCAACATTAGATTTGACCCAACCTACAAGGGATTCAACCTTTGTCATAAATACCTTTACAGCTAAGCTGGATTTGACATTCGATTTTCTGAAGAATGGGATCAAAACACTGGCTTTTGATTTTGAACACCCGAAAAGTCTCCCTTGTCAGAGTATATAGGATTCTAACCGCATTTCTTTTCTTTCGGTAATTCTTTCTCTCCTTTCCTCTACCTGGCAATAAAGTTGGCCCGGGTAACTAAAGAAAGAAGAATCGTCACCTTCTTTAGTACCTAGCCGGGGCCGGGGACACGATTGTCATCATCCTCACCGCCGCCAAATCCGTGTCTTGTTCTGTACTCCTTCTTCGTCTCTTCTCTGAGTGTAAAGGAAAAGGAAGGAAGGTAGAAGAAGAAAAAAAAGATAAGACATTGAAGGAAAAGTCGTCTTTGGGGGAAAGAAGGGCGGAGAAAGCTCAAACCAACTTTTCCGCTTGACAATAATGTAATGTTGAACCGTGAAAATCGCTTCACTCAACTCAAACTCCACTACACTGCGCCACACTGCACTGAGTATTTCGTTATATGTCGAAAATCGTAGAGTTGGTTGGACGACACATCTTTCCCTTTATTTTGAGTGTCGTGTCTTGTCATTCCATTGTCATGAGTGTCGCTGGGAGCTAAGAGCTAAGGCTAGGCCAACCTAGACTTAGCCGGCCGGATCTCTCCGGCATTAGATCACGGCCAGGGAGACAAGCCTCAGTTTTCACCCAGTCCATGTCTATCCGGATTTTACTCTCAAATGGAAACATCCAATGCAATCCGATACGCTCGTCCGATATAATATGATATGAAATCATTCTACTACGTCCTCCAATGTCTTGTCCTAACTTCAACATCAGCTCATTTCGTTTCGTGCAAGGGTGTAGATTAGTTACACAGGGTGGTTCATAGGCACTCCGTGGATGAAATGATGCCTTATCGTCTATTTCTGCGAGGGAGAAAGCCAAACCTTGCTATGTGGATTCTGAATTCACTTGAAGTTGACGAATACATTATTTTGCTATCGCGTACTGAACCCAATGTCATTTTAGTCATCATTGGGGATCCACGTGGTGCCCGACTTTCCTACCCCATTATGATTGGTAAAAAAAATGTGTATCTCACTTTTGTGGAGACATTTGACTGTACGGAGAAGGTTTGTCAACAGTAGAGGGCACAAACCTTATGGAAAAAAGTACGCCGTTGAAATTCCTTCGATTTTTGATATATTGTAGTCCTTGTGATCCTGAACAACTTTTGTGAAGGTCCAACCCCCAAAAGTCTAACCATTTGGCCGCTACAAATACACAGGTGGGCATGTGCGATGCCATATAGTGACTTTCACTTTCACTCGCCTCCACCTTCATGCCCACATGTGTACTTCTAGCTGCCATATGGTTAGACTTTTGGGGGTAGGACCTTCACAAAAGTTGTTTTAGATGCCACTAGTTAAAACAAAATCGAGCGAATTTCAACTAGCGCAATTTTTTCCATAAGGTTCGTGTCCCCTCCAATTGTTACCACCTTGTGGATTTGAGAGTGTAGATTGTATGTATAGTGGATGGAGTGTGTCGTAACTAGTACAAACATAACATAGATTGGTCGTCCTCGTCGTCATTCTAGCATGTCGTCTCATCGACCGAGAAGCTCATTATAGGTTATCTTCCAGAAAATTAAGCAATTAATAAAGTCTGGTGCTAGTTTTGGTTAGTGGTGGAAGTCCCTCAACGCCTCACCCGGGCTTTCCCTCGCCTCGCCTCACTGCCATTTATGGGCCATAAATGGCATAGCTGATCGGCGTGGCTGATTTAGCGGCCACGTTCAGGACAAAGACCTTACTCTCCGAATTTGTTCAACATTTTGACATTTTTACTACTTTTATGAATGAAAAATACGAAGGACTGAAGAGTTGAGTTTGTAGAAATCAAAGTCCGGTCTTGTGATGCCCGAATTCGGGGAGGATGGCTCCACGTGGAGGTCGAGAGGAGAATATAGGGCTGTGGTGAAAGTGTGAAATCGGAGGAGCCCCAACGTCACCGAGTCCTGGATGACGTCAGAGGAAAATAAACTTTCCCTGTCATAAATTCCCCTCCTGGCACTCCTTCCAGTCTCCTCGGTGTCCTTTCTCTTCATTTTGGGTTAGCTCCCGAACCCTACATTACTTCCACAAACTGCAACTGCCACTGCCACTGCCACCACTAGGCTCCTCCCATCCACTTGCGAGGGACACAATCCACATGTAAAAAATCACAAATCAAACCAAATCCTCTTCAATTGGTCATTCATTCAAGTGTCTAATGTCCTTCCCAAAATAACAGACATCTGCAGCTCCAAATTCTTCTCGATGCTCAAAATTCATTTCATTGACCATAGGGTGTTGCAAATATGGTATTACTGAGTTGTGGAACACCCTGCCCTTCAAAATTTCCGGGAAGTCCTTAGCATTGTCCACATCTCTTTAATTTCGAGTCTGTCTTTTTGCATGAACTTTCCCAAACATATCCCGCACTCGCTGATTAATCAACTTTTGAATTGTTGTGAGAAATGTTTCAGAAGACTCGTAAAACAAACAAACAAACAAACAATCCCTGTGTGCATAGATGATAAATTTTACATCCGAGTACTACTCCTTGTGAATTTGTTGTTCTTTCACTACTACTTTCACTCACGCTTTCTCTAATTAAAAGCACCAGAGCCATGCGATGGCATATGCATGCAAATACGTACATGAAACCACGCACGCATGCCAAGATTCAATAAGTGTCTCATTTCCTGGCTTTGTTACAATGGATCTATTCCATTGTTAGGAAAGTTGAACAATGAGGGAGTTAGACAGGGCTAAACTATTAATGTGGATTAATTGAAACTTGATTGTATATTCGTGTACACGTAGATGTTGGTTCTTGCTGCCTACCACAAATAATTTATAATCGGTGCAAGGTACATACAAACATTAGAACTTTCTCCTCTGTATGTTAAGGACGTTTTGTAGAATTTAACCATTCATTTTCTACTGAAGGAATCTGTAGTTGGGCTTTACGCAATACGATTTTTTCACACTGGCTTTCAACTACTACTAGGGGCATCTCCCTGTGTATTTCTCTAACCGAGCATAGTCTGCTAGGTTTACCAGTCAATGCAAAAATTTTGATTAGAGAAACTGTGAAATATAAATTTGAATTGTTAGTTTTGATTGATCGATTCAACGAATTGATCTCAACACATACATGTATGTATGTAGTGAGAATTTTGAGTCTATATATAGCATGAAAGTTCGTGCAGGATGTAATACCCGGGTGATTCGACTACGGCACCCATATAGACCTGGACAGGCTAATCCGATCCGATTCTCTCACGACTCACCTCACCTCTCCCTCATTTCTTCTTCTTAACTTACTCACTAACTTACCTTTATGTATACAATTTTATTATTGGCCTTCCTTTGTGTTCCGCCACCAATACAGTAAGTAGTAAATAAGACTAGACATGTGTAATATGAATACGTATGTATATGGCTAGCTATCCCGGTGTATGGCCTTGTGGAATTACACACTTCCATTGTTAGATTTACAAGGGACAGTGCTTGGTTGTAAAATTTGGATTTGGATTTGGATGGAAATATTCAAGGTGTGTGCGTATTTGACGTGCGATTATAGAGGAAATCGCCGAAAGGACACCGCAACACTTTATAGAAAAATGTACGCCGTTGGAATTCGTTGAATTTTTTATACGTTGTAGTCCTTGGCAGCCTGGACAACTTTTTTGAAGGTCCTACCCCCAAATGTCTAACCGTTTGGCCACTATAAATGCACAGGTTGCAAGTGCGATGACGTAGAGTGAAAGTCAATGTGAAAGTCAATGTACGCCATCGCACATGGCCACGCTAGTATTTTTAGTGGCCAAACGGTTAGACTTTTGGGGGTAGAACCTTCACAAAAGTTGTTCAGGGTGATAAGAACTACAACATAAAAAATTCAACAAATTCCAACGGCGTACATTTTTTCACAAGGTGTATGTGCTATCCTTTTCGAATTCAAAATTTAGGGATTTTAGCCCGGTTTACCCTGTACGTTTTTGCTCATACATGCACCTGAGTAGACGAATAAATTTTGAATAGAACACTTAAATACGGTCCCTCGTTATGTGTTGTATGAAAATGAAGGAAGAAGCGGAGCGGTGGCCCTGGGTTCAATTCCCTGCTCCCTGGTCAACCCTTTTCTTTTCTTTCCCTGTCTCAGTGGAATTTATCATGCTTTTATCATAATGCTTTTGGAAAATCCTACCGGATACATAATATGGGAGCTGGAGGTTTCGTCTTTGTCACGATTTTGGGGGGGCTAAGGCGTTTTCTTCTGAAAAACACGTGAGGAATGGAAAATATAGTTCCTTCGGTAAATGGGGCAGACTAGAACTAGACTGACTGAGAATGCATGGACTAAGTGACAAAATAAACTAGTCGCTCTCTTTCCCTCGCTCCAGGGATTTTCATTATTTTCAAAGCTTTCACGCGGCCCAGGCTTTCTTATTTCAATTTCAATCAGCTTTACAAGATTCGCTCGTGCAAAGGAAGTCTTCATGAAAATCCATTGCAGCAATAGCAAAATCCAACTCAAATGTGTGTGTGCATTATGTATGTATAAAATATACGCATACCATATCGAATGTGGTTTACTTTAGCTAAAAAGGGACAACTCCGCCGCACTCTATGATTTATTGTTCGTTAATGACTTTTATGATAATCCGGAAGCTTTACCCGTTAAGTCTTCACAAAGCTAAGTCAGGTATGTAATGTGTGCCTAGTATTATTTACGGGCTCGTGTTTTGCATTAATTTCTGGGTCCTTTAAACATGAGACTGGCGCCAAGCCACGTTTTCAAATTGTGCAGAAATGAATTTTGGCGCGGGTAAGGGTCACATAAAATTTAAGGTGATATATATCTAACTGTTTATATAGAAGAGCTGAATTTGAATTTTGGCGCAGATATCTCGATCTGCGTGGAAATATAATGTAAATGGTGAAATAAAACGTAGAATCACATTTCGAAGCCGATTTGACAATCTAGTAGTACAATCTACGACAATTTTCAAATTGGACCACAAAATTGAATTTTCACGAGGATAGCGCCGTTAGGCCACAGCATTGAGTGTCGTGATTTGGACTATCGTGTCCTGGGTTCAATTCCTGTTCGGCCTACTTTACAATTCGTGCTGGCTTGGCTGGCAGCATGGCTGGGTATTTGTACGGTACTTGATACTCACATATCTTGGTTTAATTATGTGGGTCGACCAGGCCTCTAGAGTAACTTCTCTGGAGAAGAGTCACCCCATTGACGTCAATTTAGGCCTATGAGCCAATAATTCGTTTAGTTGATAAAACGCAGATTTGAACTGAATAAGAGGTTTCAGTGACTATAAAAGTATTTATTTATTTACGGAAGGTAACGCCCTCTAGTGAGGTCATAAAGAGCTTCTTTAATAACTATAATATGCATGGATAAAATCATGAGTGCATTTGTGGGACAGAATTGAATTTCTGGGTCATTGAGTGCAGTAAACTTTATGGCAAAATCTAACTTTCAAAAGTAGGTTGTAGGAAAATTAATTTCGATTTTGAAGTAAAAACCGCAGTCTGTTTCGGACTTCCTGCGCTGCTTGCAAAGCCCTGGGCTAAATTCAACGAAGTCTTTTTGAAATTGCAATGTATTTATTATACTGTGGTTCCCAGCATGTGACACCCTAAACTTCTATTTGAGACCCACTCACCCACTACATACGATAAATACGATACGACGTTACTTGTGCTGGTTGAAAATTTTACAGTGTGTGTATGTAGAGCATGTATGGTTGGAACAGTGGAGCAAAGTATTTTGTTGACTCTTAAATTGAAACAAATCGTCTGTGGCTGACACGGACATTCCCCAAATACTAACAAGTCTTTTTGTTCCGTGGTGATTATTTTGTATTCTGTCAAAGTCACTCTTCTCGCTCTGCTTACACAAAAGCCCTTTTGTCTTTCCACTTTCCTTGACCGTCGGCCATCAACGACGACGACGAAACGATGACGATGACTCCGAGCTATCCATCGTCTAGTCTGTCTATCAGTCACTCACAATCACAAACCAACCTCCGCAATCATACCATGCCTTCAGGACACACTCTCTGGTCACTACGGACTGTGGACATTCCTATCCCTATTGCTTCTCGGGTCATTCAGTTTAGTCGGTCGAATAGAAGTCCAGTCGAATGTCACGGGCAGTAAGTCAAATCAGGTCATGATATGGAGGCCAAGAAGCCGATTCTAGTGGATTTAACCGAACCCGCTGTTTTTCCGCGAATCCGCTATCGATTTTGGCCAATAATACAACAGTCCTTACGGCAAAATGTAACCGTTTCAATTTTGAATTTGTTGTAGCCCTTAATATCCTGAACAACTTTTGTGAGGTTCATACCCCGACAGTTCGACCGCTTACTAGAAATAACTGGGTCAAATACACTTTTTGATGTCATGAATGAGTGACGGATTCCTGTAAACTGACAAAGCGCATTTGCCAGGTATTTCTATCAGCCAAACGGCTAGACTTTTCAGATATAACCTTCACAAAAGTTGTTCAGAAGGTCAAGGGCTACAATATATCAAAAATGCAGCCAAATTCAGAAACCTGCTTTTTGCCGTAAGGACTGTGTGTACGAACGATTTTATAGCGGAGGTCACTTCTTTGTGCCAAACGACGATGAAAATGGCGGAGTTCCGGAATGTTCTACGAATGGAGAGGTCGCTGTTCTATTCATTTTGGCCGAATTAGCGATGAAATTGTATTCCCGGAATGCGACTTCATTCGAGGTCACTTTCGTATCCCTTTTGACCGAATAGTGTCGAAAATGATGTGCCCAGAATGCTATACCAGTATAGGTCATCGCGCTGCTCGTATTGGTCAAATAACCCAGGGCACCTCTGTTGCGCTATGTGGTCATTTTTGCTCTTGACTGCGACATGTTTGTCCCAGTATTTTTAGCACAGCAACCTCGTACTCCCTGAGTTGAATGCGAATTTGAAAACAAAGAAAAAAAAATGAAGAACGAAAGAGTTCGTGATCTGTCCTAGGGCTTTGGGCTACTTTGGTTGCACAGCAGGGCTTTAGCCCACCATCGATTTATTTTATTTTTAAGCATGGAATTCGAATTCCCTGAACGGGGCGGTTAGTTACGTACGTCTTACGTATAGACGTACCAGAAATATCCGGTTCTTACATCCGTTCATCTTCAAGGTTCAAAAGAACTACGATTAAGTTCTAGTCCTGTCCTTTCTCCGTTAGTCCAGAACTTGGATTCCGATTCCACGTCCGTTCTAGGTTCTTAATTTACTTCCTGGTTCAAAATCAACTGAACACTTGACTGCACTTTGAGGTTATCATTGGAATCATAGCAATCGACGTCATGTGACCCGAAAAATTGGTCCTCAAATTGGATTTTGAGCTTCCAGAGTTACAATTCTATGGAGGTTTATTCGATTTTAGTCAGCTCTTTGTATCTGCGTGGGTGGTTCAGGCAACCTTTACAGCCTTACTATGTTAGCAGTCCATTCACTCCGCAAACTTAACGAATTATCTGCTCAAATTTTTTTGGATTCTGGATTTTTGACAAAAATGTACGCCTTATAATTAGAGAGACGTCCACTAGAGTTTGGATTGGAGAGCAATTCTGTCCTCAAATGTGCAATGTTTGACTATAATGGGCTTGTGTCTGCTTGAATCTTCACTGGAATTTTCCCTACTACTACGTATACGTCGCCGTTGAATTACTACATAGACAGTTAACCCATTCGCCGAAGAAATGATCGAGTTTTGACCAAATTTCGTGCGAATTTCAATTAATCGGTGAATATTTTAAAGATTTTATTTAAAATTCAAGATTAACAGGTTTTTATTGGATTTTTTGCACGGCATATTTGAGTTTTAAGGACGATGAGAGATAAAAAGTTGAAAGGAATAAGGGGTGATTATATCTGAAAGCATGGAGAGAAAAGACTCGTTATTACGTATTCCATGAATACGTAATGAATTCAAATTCTGTCTGTACTTTTTGTGTGCACGAGTAGTTCGTCGTAATACAGAGTAGTCGTAGTTTGGGTGGATTTTTGGATGCTAATGACTCTGATCCAATGAATTTCACGCTCCCAACATCAATTCTAATAATCGTGACGGAGCGCGGGCTAGAAAGTCCCTCCGTTAACGAGAATTTCCCGGAAGCACTTTGTGAACCAGCACCGGGCATTGCATTGCAGTGCATTGGATGAACCTCCAGAACCTGAACCATCCAGAACCTCCGTCGAGACTTTCTTCCTGGAGCCCTGGACGAAATATACTGGAGACTAGAAGTACGTTGAGAAACTTGCTGATTTCTCAAGAGAGACTTTCCCCTAATGTACGGATGCACTCTGGAGGAGTCTGGAGACTCCAAAACACCTAAATCTAAAATCCGACACACATACACAGATACATATACACTCACTGCATTTTTTCTTTCTGTTTCCCGCCAAACTATATCAAGTACTCGTAAATAAATTGGGAAGACCCAGGCGGAAATCCACCCGGCTTACCTGTATCATTCATAGTCTGACTCTAGTACAGGTGTATCAATACCACCTCTCCTTTTTTATTCAAGACTTTCCAAATCTTCCTTATCCAGTTAATTTTCTCCCTTCAGATCCATTTCTGGACAAAATTCTTTCACCGGTACCTACTTTTCTCAATCTCATGAAAATTCTGTATTTTACTACACGCACTGCATATGGGAATTCCGTAGTGTTGTCGCCTTTCGCATCTCACTTGCGCTTGTCGCAGTTTATTCGCATCTTACAAGCGCTTGTCGCAGTTTATTCGCATCTTATATGCGCTTGTCGCAGTTTATTCGCATCTTACATGCGCTTGTCGCAGTTTATTCGCATCTTACAAGCGCTTGTCGCAGTTTATTGTGGGATTTTTACGCAAGTTGGATTCTTAACACAAGAAATGCACAAAAATGCGTAGAACATATCTGAATATTTACAAGTTCGGAAGTTTTGGGGTTGACTCGGTCGAATCCGGCAGATGCGATTTCAAAGACCGGATTTCTTGAGGGTGAGGGTTGTGTGTGAGTAGCACCCTAGAAGGAACATATGCCCCAAGTATGCGTCACCTTCTTCCTAAAAAGCTTAGCTTTGTGGTTTACTTTTCTATAAACGAAACGTTGCATTAGTAATAATGCACATCTGCATCCGTTCTTCTAATCCGTATTTAAACGATAACTTTCTCACTTTCGGATGTCTCAAATGCGTGTGGTAACTAAATGGGCGGAAGTCTATGTGTTGGAATCCCATGTGATGTTTGCATATCCAATCCATCCATGAAAATACCAGATGCTTCACCATCCAACTTTATCAATTTAAACATAAGTCATAGTCTGACTCAAATGGAAGAAACTTTCATGTACTTACAAATTGAACAATTGTAGCATGAAACATACTGGTAATCGACTAACCCAAAAACTACTTTAGATTGTTTTGTATCGGTGTACCAATAGTAGTAGGAGGAAAACATTCCAGAACCCTTGTTGTTAGTTAGTGCCTTAAAAAATTATAGGATCATATATGCCAGAGAAATTGAACTCCTAACATTTAGAGAGTCGCCGAGGGAAACACATCTAATTTAACGCTGTACATTTTAAATTAAATTTTAACAAGGGAACCATTTCGAATAAATTTTGTAGTATGAAACTTCGCTTCTAATCAAATATATTTGCGATAACTGGCGATTCAATATTGTTTGAAAGTATCACCGAGATTTTCGTTGTAAATTAGCCTATTAATTACACTTGATACTTTTCCCTTCTCAATCTTGTCTCGTCTTGCGCTAGTGCACTCCTGTTTCTTTCAACTTTTTTTTTGCCAATTCCACTTTGTGATTTTTCATCAAAAATAATGTGTCGTCATTTTCCCTTAAGCATCTTCATTCCTTCATTCGCGTCTTGAGAATTTGTATACTGTTTGTGCCTATCATGTCACATTATTTCATTTCCTTCCTGAATGAAATGAGAGTTGACATTTTAGAGCGGAGAAAGTGCATTTCCCTCCTTATGCTTTCTTTTTATTCCAAATACACTCACATACAGTCTACTTCTAGTCGTCCTCGTTTTGTAACAATAATAATACTACTGCATTACGTATCAAATATGGAGGGTGGTTCATAATCAATTCCTAGATTGATGCAGATCTCATTTTTACCTTCCGACAATTAGGTATGGGTAAGATAACATGCATTAAGTGGTATTCGCTTGGTTGTGCTGCTATCCGTTTGGCCTAGGGAAGGTACCCCTAGTAGTAGGAAACAATTTCAGAGGAGCAGAACAGGTTAAAGCCGCCAGCAAATATTGCTAGTCAAAAGAAGTCAAATTCTCCGCGGAGAGAAATGATAAGTGCTGCCAGTACCACTATAATAAGACGGCTGTTTGATACCACTGGAAAATTTTAAACAAAAATGTATATTTCGATCTTTTCTTGCAAAGGCAAGTATGGCTTTTATTTTAGAACGGTCATAGGTTGGTTACAAAATTATGAACCACACTGTTCCTTCAGACAATTTGTTATGAATTCTTGTGCTTTTGCTTTGTTCGTTTATATTTGAAGTGAAAACTAAGGTGACGGGTTTTCCGGGTTCCCAGTAGCCGTGCGTGGAGAATGTGTTGGAAAGCATCAGAGCAAAAGTGAGTAGAATGAGAATTGAAAGGGAAAAGGAGAGGAGTTTGTGGAGCAGAAATCTTTAAGTCAATTCAAGTTTGCATGCTTCTCTGAGGCTTGTTTGTGTCAGACGAAGAGAAAACCTAACGAAGATACATGATGAAACCCCAGTCCCTCCAAATTCACTCCAAACCTTTTCTCTAACAACTTTCAACTAGGGATATTAAATATCTACACCAATAACTCTATAATAGTACCGTCTTCAAGGTGTTTCATAAACCTACAGCCTCCGCATCTACTGCAAATTGCAATACTGCAGATTATATCCTCCAAATGCTGAAAAATCGATTTACTCCAGATCGCTTTCAAAATATCGCAAAAAATGGTAGCAAAAAGGATAGCATTGGTAGATTTTCCGAAAAAAATTATATTAGGGGTGTTTTACTCAATGAACCGCTAAAAATGCATCTTTTGCTGATCTACCGATTTTGATTTAAGAGTACGTCAACGCCGCAACGCGCATTGAATTTTACAGCAGATAATAGTTTTCTAGATCCACCATAAGATTCTCTACAGAATGTATATCTCAAATTTTGTCGGACTCTCTGCGTGGACTGCCTTGTGGGTCGAGGGGGTGATAATATGATATAAAAATTTGAAAATACCAGGATTCTTTGGGACACCCTCCCCAGTCTTCGCGTTGTAGGTTTTCCTGTACGAATTTTTTGGGAAAAACATCGTTTTTCCATGTCCATGTTCGTTTTGTGTTGTTGCTGTTCCTCGACTTCTGTCTCGCCTTCGGAAAATAAACTACCTATGTCCTGATACTAACTGAATGTGCCATTGCCATACCGTTTGGTTTTTTCTACAGCTAGATCTACAGCTATTGACTCTGGACTGGCATGTCTTTATGTCTGTTATTCGTAGAAGAGAGATGTGAGTGGAACGATAAAAGATTTCCCTCATGGAATCCAGAATAATTGGTTTCTTTCTTGACGCGTAACGAAATGGGCTCCTTTCCTGCTTTCTCCATCCCTCCACTTTCTCCTTGTTTTCCCTTCTAGCTAATACATTAAGCATTGATTCCTATGACTATTACTACAAGGAACCCACTTCTCTTGTAAAAATCGGATTGAGTCAACAAACAAACCGAGAAGTCAATGGGCACAAGTGACAGAATGGTCACCAGACACAATTTTGAGTTTCTGTTTGAAATTCTCGAGAAAATACGTCCATATTTTGCAAAAAACGGGTCAAAGTACGGAATAATCCAATCTACAAATGAAACCTTCATATTCGTGACTAGAACACTCGGTATGTGAATTCCTGCCCTCACGCTAAGAAGCCTAATTCGATTTTTACGTGATAAGTGGTTACCTTGTCATGAATTCATACCTCAAATAAATGGGGATTCGACTCTTGCCTCCTGTCACTCCCGGTCCCTACCTATTTTTCATGGTACAGGGAATCATGAGAGACAGATGAAAACTTTTGTAGACATAAGGATAATAATTAGACTCATCCAATTTGTCAAAATCTAAGGACGGGAATGGTGGTTCTGAAACTAAACTCCTCTAGACATTATCTAATGATTGGTGAGGCTCATTAGTAAACCCGACTCAGTTGAGTTGAGTTGAATGAATGTCTACATATCTATGAATGAATGTTTTCCGAAAGAGGCAGGGACAACTGTGTTTGTGTGCATTCCAATCCAACCGTTCCAATCTTTGTCTTTTCCATTTTTTTCCAGCAAGGGAGACGATTTGGATGAAACATTTGATTATTATAGGGCGCTGTCCTGAATTATGGACGTGAACGTAGGGAAAACTCAACATCAGTATAGAAAAAGTCTAATTTTAATGAACTACAAATAATTTCTAAGAGAGAACTTTGGAAACGGTTAATGAAACACAACACTGACGGTCGAAAGAAACAGTTGATGACAAAAGTGTCCGAAACGAAATTCTAGTGACAAGGAAGCTTTGAAATTCACCATTGAAATGTGTTCCTTGTACAATACACCACTAGTCACCTACATATCGGATTGTGTCAACGACTAGAAAACCAAGTGGTAAGTGTTAGAAATGTTAGTTAAAATGGTCTAGTGGATGGTGGTTGACAGAGTGGATGAAAAATGTGCGGTTGAGGAGAGAAAAGAAAGAATAGTAACCCTTTATCTTGTGTGATAGAAATTCCTTAAAAGGAGTTCTGTCTGACTGACTACTTACTACATTCCACTTCTACTAGGTTTTTCGGCTATGGCAATTTGTAAGTTTTGGTTCTCACCCGGTACGTTACGGTAAGTGTTTGGAAATTAGAAGGAACCATGGCCATGCCATGCCATGTCATGGTGGCAGCAGGGACTTAGGACTTAGACTTAGCGCACCAAACAAGTGACGGGTGGTTCGAATTTGTTTTGGGAACGAAAGGTGGTGAAGGATTGGATTTACAATTTACGGTAAATCATTTTGGACATGTGCTGCTACCGTACCGTACGTGAAAGTAAAGATTGGTTACGATAACGATCAGATTTTCACGTGTCGTCCGCAGCATGGATGAAAATTGTTTACTACCACGTGTTTTATTACGAGAAATGACCTTACCGGTTTAGGGTTTGAAATTGTGTCATGTAGATAAGACATATTCGGCTGCGTCCTTAAATTGTTGAATCTTCTAGAACAAAGTACACCGTACAATCCGTACGGAAAGAAATTGGGCAGCATTTTAAATATGTCGTAGCCACTGACCTCCTGAACAACTTTGGTGAAGGTTCTACCCCGAAAAGTCTAACCGCTCGTCTGCCAGAAATAAGAACACGTTGTGACGTCATGAATGGGCTCGATATCCTAACCTCAGTGTCCTAAAAAGCATTTGGACCCATAACTGGTATTTGTTAGAGCAAAACTGGTGTTATAATTGTCCAGAATTTTCGTTGAGCGACTAAATACATTTTTCTTGGACGGACGTTCTGCTGAAAATAGGTTCTAAAGAAAGATAGGGTTGAAAATTGGTGAAATTTAGCTCTTGAAATTATTTTTCCTTTACGTTGGCATTAACTTGTACCTACTATCATTTTATCCGGCCTTGACGACATGCAGTATGACGCCATAAAAGTGCACTCAACGTAAGGTGAGTAGAAGTGCCGCTAAAAATAAAATTATTAGCTAATTTGGGGGACAAAATGGGAAGTCATTTCAAAGGTACCCGGTTCTCAGTCCATTCCTTTCTACGCTTGGCCTTCCTGTCAAATGCATTTCAGGGGAGCGGAGAAAAGTGGATCCTCCTTTATTGTCCTTACTGATTAGTAAAACCTTGTTTGTAATTTATGGCCTAGCACACTCACAACCAGCCCGTCGTGTACGAGATGGGGTTCCAATTCCATACTTACGTACGTTACTTACAAGGGACATCATTCGAATGTAGAAATTTTTATACAGAAAGCGGAAATTCTAGGCAAGGTGGTAAAGCTCGCAGGGCTCAATTCCATGTGGCCCCGGGTTCAATTCCTGGTTGGTCCACTTCCCAATTCCTTACCAGGTTGGGTTTTCGTAATCCACGGAGATCTTGGTGAATTATCTGGGTCGATGTGACCTCTAGTGTAACTTCTCCTGAAAAGAGTCGCCTCGTTGTTATCAATTCTAGCCTATGAGGCACGGATTCGTACAGCTGATAAAGCGCGCGTGAATTTGAATTGAATTGTCCAAAATGACTACGACAGTACTTTTAACTTTTAGTATCCGAATATCGCCCCTTATTAGACTAAGCGCCCTGGTCCAGACATTTTTAACGAAATAGCGGTCTAAGAATTTAACTTACGAATACACCCCACTGACAGGATAGGGTGTTCCTGTCAGTGTCATTTTTACTGTGTCCTACGTTACACGGGGTATACAGACGTATAATAAATATTGCTGCAGGCACATGATGGTATTCCCTCCCCTGATTGTTTATTACCATTTGTAATGCATTGGATTGGAAAGTGGGGGAAGTGAGAATGATAATAAAGTATTAGGGAAACGGAGAAGAATTCCAATGAGACAGTTTTCCCAACAAAGTGTCTAATTGTAATTCTCCCACGAAGCTACGTGCTCCGAATATTTCGTCTGTTGCTTACGAATTTGTTTACGTATGTGTTGTATACACTTGTATGTGTGGCAGGCAGTAGATCAAACGACAACGACATGATGACCCAGGTTTTATACCTGAGGTTTTATTCTAAACCTCTGGTCAGCTCGATAAGCGCCAAAATTTTTATTGATTTACATTCGCCTTAATTTCGTCCAGGAAATGCACATATCTCCGGATAGGATCGGAACACCTCTACAAAAAAGCGTCCGGGTTCACTTTTTCTGACAAGTGCTTAGTTCCTATCCGGATACATTGTCTATACTCGACCTTTGGCCTAATACACAAAGTTGCCTGTGACGTACAATAATATACCGTATGCGTCAGTACATAGTTGTCCAGCGTCATATATAACTTTGAACAAATTCAGTCATTGATTTATTCCTAGGAATAGAAATAGAACTGGGATCGAAATCTTGAATTCAAATTCCTTGAGAGTGGCGTTTGAAATTAATTCATCTGTTTTATTTAATTTCCCTTGACTCCTATTCCATTGGGGTCCGTCGTAGGAGAAAAGGTCAGAGAAAGTCGGAGAAAGTAGAGAATGTAGTTCATGGCAAATATAGGAAACTAAGGAACGCTTGAAGCAGAAACATCAAATGAATGTCTGCCCTCCTGACACAATCATTAATTTTCCTGCCGATTTCAGGTTAAAAAGCCGCTTCATAAAAGCAGCAGGAATAGCAATTCATTTTGTAATTGCTCCTTCTACTCCTTTTTCCTAACGTTTTCTATATGCGTATATCATGGAATTTTCTGTAAGTGCAAGTGTTGCTCAAAATAGAATATCTTCATGGAAACTCCCTTTGAACTTGGTTTTATGAATTACTTTTATTTAGGGTGGTTCGTAGCTTTTTACCTCGTTCGCACCACTAACATCGACAAAGTAAAGTGAGATATGCATTTTTCAGAGTTTTTTTTATTATTCATCTTTCATCGCTAATCCGCCAGGCGGCGTCTTGAAAACTGAATTGAGTAAAAAAAAGGGGCCTGCTAAAATTGTGTATTTTATTTTAATTTGCAATCGAGTGTTAGAGTAAGAAAAATTGGACGTACCACCCTACACATGTCTTTGTCCATTTCATTCCGCCTGGTGTAGGTTAGGAAACGAGTGATTTTGTGACAGTCGTCAAGTCAAAAGCTCAAAATGTCAAAGGAAAGTGCTTTCGGCTCCTCCATCATGTAGACCAGAAGATCAAAGATGTTCAAAAGAATGTCCCATGAATGGAATGGAATGACGGGACATTAAATATTCATATTTATATTATTTGCACAAAGTTCTATTCCTGAATGTCACTAACAATGAGGAGGGCAGAGAAGAAATTACCTAAGCATTTATTAAGGGAAATACGTAATAACTTTGAGTATGATTTTATTAGCATGAGCCAAGGGCACAAGGATCATAACTTATGCTATTATTTTTATAAGTTCTCATGGAATGTTCATGATTCATAAAATTTTTGGTCCGAGTCCGATATACTTTTGCATCCAGTTTTACAGTGTATCCGAATAGGATTGGAACACCTCTCAAAAAAAGTGAAAGGTAGAAGATACATTCATTCGTATGACCCTTCGAACCTCCCAATTGAAATTGTCTGTTTTCAATTTAACTTTTAACGTACAATTTTTTGTAATATTGTTATGTAAGATTTTCTGATAATCCAGACACAGAAGTCAATAGGATTAAATCAAAAATAGATTCACCATTGTAATCCATCAAAAGAAAACACCCAGCCTTATTTAGCATATTATGTAAACACTCCAATCAAAAACAAACATTAATGTGAATTCCGAAGGTCTGGAGAATACGCCCTCAATTCTGTGTATTATTCCCTAAAAAGGGATTACATTATTAGAAAATCCTATTTTTTTCTTTGGCACGCCTTTTTTTTAATAAAATGAGTAGTAAGTTGTGGCAAGGAAAGAATTGCGTGAGAGTTAAGGTAGTGCAGTCGGAGTGCAAGGAAGGAATGCATTGAGAATTTAATCGAGTTTGTTTCCTATGGGTTATCCCTATCCTATCCTTTTGTCGAAAATTGTATTCTTCTCACACAGTCTCAAAAACAATTGCATTACAAAGCACTTTGTGGTACTAAACTTGAGAAGAGAGAAGATGGAATGCTGGTGCTCGTGTTGGCTGGTTCAGTTGAATCTATTATGAATGAGAGCCTTTTAGAACAACTCTTTTTGGGGTTTTCCACACTGACGAACTTGTAAAGGAATAATATATGTAGCCAAGCTAAGGCTCACTACAAAATCCAATAGGCAAGGCAACACAACTCCGAAGCCTTATATAAGAAAAGGACGACGAATGAGTTAATATGCGGACCATGGACTACGGTAGTGGATCTGGATGGAGTATTTCGCCAAATTCAATCATCAATGACTAGCAGCGTATTTGTGGTTTTCTTATCTTACCTACATTACTATGACGGTCGGACACGGACTTCTATTTCAAAACCTGCCAGTAATGTTCAGTATAACCCGATTTGCACGGAATAGTCAGGCTCAAAACCATACAGATGCATTATTTGGCGGATAAGCTGGTTAGTGAGGCCGAACGTAGCAGAGAATAAACCAAAGATGATTTGCTTCTGAATAATTTAGACATGTGATAGTCAAATTACTAGGCAGCTGCCTAACTGCCCAAGTGGTTGCACAAGTGACCGACTGTTTCTTATGCTGATTTTACATGATTTGCAACTGATTGTTAAAGAAGAAAGGTGAGATGTGTTATGGACATTTGGTCAGCTGTAGCTGCTCAAGCTTTGCGTCAAATTACTAGGCAGCTGCCTAACTGTCTGAACGGTTGGACAAATGACCGACTGCTTTGGAAACTGAATTTAGATTATTTGCAGCTAGTTGTTTAAGGCGCGGGGTGACATGGGTTAAGGGCACTTGAACAACTTATTCAGTCATGTAGATGTTCAAGATGTTGGTCAAATGACCGGGCAACTGCCTAACTGCCGAAGCGGTTACACATATGACCGGCCATTTCGGAAACTGATTTCTTACACAGTGGAATTCAATTTTGGTGGCAATAATGTTAATTCTGCACATTGTCAATAGTTTTCAAAAAATGACTCTATTTTAGAGCCTAGCTGGTCTAACATATTATCACTTATCAGCAGGACGCAGAAATTATTTACCACCCTGTATTCGTACACTATTCCATGATATATCAGTAAAATTATGTTCTCTTTATTTTGGCCTGTGATTTGATTTGGAAGAATAATCATATTATTTGACCAAATAAGGCACTTACAAGGAATCACCAATTCTATGTCTGAAATATCCTGGGGAACGTCAGGCAACCGAGTGTGGTAGCTTAGCATTTTCATTGAATTATGATTTCTTGGAATAATAATGGCTAGCCCCGCAATAATAATGCCCACATGCGGACTACCGACCTACTTTGATTTGAGGGAGTGCTGGGCGCTGGGGTGGTTGCTTATTTTGTATTTTATCGGTTCGGTTTCGGTTGTTGGTTCTTCTGTAGAGAGGCCGAGCCTGAATGGCGTGGCGGGTCTGAAGAGTTGCTAAGTAATTCTATTGCCGTGAAATATGTGTGTTGTTATGGTATGTGGTAATAATATTTTGTCGTTTTTCGTTGTTTTCTTTGGTTTAACGATTAGGTATGTATTTTGGTTTTGACAGGTAATGGTGGTTGAAGATGGTGAATGGGGAGGGTTGGGGAAGCGTGGAGTGGACGGTTCATGAGTCGCTTCCGTTCTCGGCTTGGCCATGCCACTCTGCACAAAGTCATCTCAGCCTCAGCCAAATCTCCGTCATCGCCAATCCCGTCTCTCCCAGCCAATTCTCTTCTACCTCATCCTTCTATGCATTCTACAAGGTAAGCACAATTTCAACTTCTTTTCACCGGATTTACACTTTCCAAACCGGATTCCATAAATAAGGAATCGGTGAAAGTCAGATACTCGAAACTTTAGGTCCAATTTTTGTATTTCAGTATATAGGATATGACCACCTCTCCATAAAAGTCAATTTTTTTGACCGGATTCCATAAATAAGTATCGGTGAAAGTCAAATGCTGGAATCTTCAGTTCGAATCTGTCTCTCAGCATAACTTTACTTGTCCAAGCTGCCTTAGCTAATTAACTTTAAACCTTTACAATACAATACAATAACAGGGTCTGACCACCTCTCTGTAAAGTTTAACTTTTGATTGGATTTGGTCCTTTGAACTGGATTCCGTAAATAAAGAATCCATGAAAGTCAAGTCCTCAAAATTTCAGGCTTTCATCCGTAGAGGAAGAACAGATTTTTTCTCCAAAATCTCTTGCCATTGACAAATCAACTTTCTCCAAGCCGGTCAAACAAAATTTTAAAAATTGCATAAAATTAAACAAAATAGATTGCATCAAAATATTATTTTGGGCATATTTTGTCAAGAAAGCCGACTTTTGGGGATCTTTTGATTCCGTCTTTTTTACACGCTCGTCAGCGTCGTTACACGCGTCGGATTTCCAAGCGAAATAGCACCCTAAAATTCTCTACAGAATGCATTACTCTCTTTTTGGAACTACCCCTGATTCGGGTGCCGAGGGGGTGGGGTTAGCAAAGGTTATGCGTGACCCTGTACGTGCCATGCAGTTGCCGGCCATAAGAAATTGGCTCGACATCTCGCAATGATATATCCTGAAGGCGTTCAAATATTTCACGTCAACCAAAACAGGAATGGCATATTGAAACCTCGTCTAAAGTATTGCCTACTTACCCATTAACTGAAGAGTTAATTACGAGTTGTTGTTAATTGCTTTTCTTGGAACCCTAAAAGTAAAGTCTAACGTCTCATTCGACGTAACGGTAGAAGTCAAAACATGAATAAATGATGATGTATGCACTTGGAAGCCTAACAGTGCAGAAATAAACTCAGTTAGACATGAATTTTAAAATAAGGCTGTAAATAAATTAAGGTAACTGAATCTGGTACGGGAAGAAATAGAAATGTAAGAGTAAAATAAAAAGAAGAATTTGACTAGCTGTTCTTTTTTGAAGATTAATAACCTGAAAGACAAAGACGGTGTTTTAACTCGCCTTGAACTAATTGGATTTTTTGGGGCCGTAGTTCGTAAACTAAAGCCCGAGAGAGCAATCTCATATTTCCGGAGCTCATGAGCAATGTTTACCGGGCTTCTCTTCTTATAGTACAGTTTAGAAAATAATTTGTTAATTATACCCCGAAGCAATCAAAGTATTAATTAAAGTCAGCTTAACGTAAATATAGACTCTGGCCTTTATTCATAGAACGTACCGTCAGGGTGACAAATCTATTTGTGCCTTGTTTATTGGGAATCTTGCGTAGCTTAACAGTTCAATGGCCAATCGGGATGCACGGATTCAATGGCCAATCGGGAAAGAATACAAAATTCAAGAATAGCCAAGAAAGCGTATAGTAGTCTCAGGTTCCCATCTGCTATGTGTTGGGGCGGGGTATTCCCCGGGCCTGGTATATCTCAGCTCGATTCTTCCTATACCTATATATGTGAGGTTTTCTACCTTCCATACGCAGAAGATTTTCCCATTATCGCTTTCATAAATCAGTAATGTGCACTAATGGGGTAGGAAAGTCGGGTACCACGAGGACAACTAATGATGGTTAAAATACTTTGGGCATAGTATGGTGATACTAATGCATTCGTCAAAATGCGGTGAATTGTGAACTTGCATAACAGGGTTGGGGGCCTTTTTCTTCGTAGAAGTAGACGATAAGCCGAATGTGTGATGTCTACGCACCCCTAGTGTTTTATTTGTGGAATAAATATATTTAAGAACATGCACAGATCCTGGAGGCACAATATATTTGGGACCGTGTACATCGTATTACGTTATGTATGATCTGAGAATAGTGTACTATGTGTGTTCAGAATGCTTGATTAATCAGTTTTAGTTAGTTTGCCTTCATTACGTTTCACTAATTATTCCAGTTCGACTCAATTGAATAAAAGATTACGGTTCGAGGACGCGGACGGTGAGGAGGCTTGTCTGTGTGTATAGAATAGTTTTGCGATTTCTACCGAATTCCTTTGTCGATCCATCTAATTAAGTTACTCTGAAAGTTTTAGTTTAGTTTTGAGCAACTTGGTAATAAATACATCCTTGAGTTTGGAGTCTACTACAGTAGTCTCCTGTTTTCTCATCCTCCTCCTACTACTACATCGTGTCCGAATTTAATTGGGATTCACAAGTTCGGATTTTCCCCGCCTTTTGTCTTTAGAGGCTAATAATTGTCGCGAAATCCTTGTTAATTGAGCAGATTTTGGAAGTTTCATAATAGGGTTTTACGAGTAAGGTGGTGTCCGTCCCCGTCCTGCTCTGCTGGCTATCGTGCCACAA
>JAQFYE010000857.1:0-28591 GCA_034694305.1 Protaphorura glebata | reverse complement strand
AGTCAACTCAATCCAACGAATTCTTGGTCCGGGTCAGCCAACCAAGTCAACTCAACCCAGAATCAAAGGTCAAATCAACCCTCGGTTGACTTTGGTAAAGTAAAAGCGCCGTCTCATTCGACAATGGTACAAGCTAGGGGAGGGCAAGTCTGAAGTCTCAACCCTGAGAAAGAGATTTCAGAGGATCGAGTTATACAAATTATGTCAACTGACAATATTAAGCCGAGGTATCAAATATTTAAAAAAAAATACACCCTCATTAATTGAGATAGCCGCTGAGGCCGAATCAAACATCGTCGCGTATTTTCGGGTTGCTTGCCATTTGGCCTAGAGACGTACAACGTAGGTACCATCTAGTAGTAGAAAAAAACGAGTGGAAAAAACCTCTTTAAAGCAACCACCGGGAGTGCAGGTCCGAGGAATCGAACCCCAGCACAGCGAGACAGAATGGGCCAACCATACGTCACCGTTAGGCGATACTGTTGAAGTTACAACCTTGGTCGTTGTGCTACTTGGAATGGACTTGCTGGTATCAAATATTTTGAAGTTAGGATTGGACGCTTAAATTCTGGTGTGATTAAAGACTCCAGATGTCAGCGAAACAGTTCACGGCAATGCTCAGACAATTCTCTTTTATTGTTCGCACCACATCTTGACAATCTTGAGTGTGAAGGTATTTTCCAAAGAATTGAACACATAAGAATACATCCCAGCTCTGTACGCCAGATTGACAGACAAGTCTCCGAAATGATTCTAATAATAATAATCAAGGTTGACTGAAGGACTAGCTAATAATGCGATGAAGAGGGAATTAAAGGAATGATGGTCCAGAGGGATTTGGGGTGGAATCATTGAACAAATGCGAAGAGAAGGGAGGTTTGGCTTCCCTGGACCGCTTAATTTGCACTTGTGCAGTTTTCTTTGAGAATTGGCTCATCCCTTGGAGACAATGTGGAAAACCTTCCATGGAGGATTAGGGATAGAACCAGGAGGGCACCTTTTATTACGCTCACAGATGAGATAATGAGTTTGTGGATGATGAGATGAGTTTGCGTTGGGTGAAAACCGAAGACGTAGAGAATAAAATAATAATATAAGAAAAAGGTCCCCTGGTGAGGGCACGTGAATTAAGCTCTCGTCATGGCATAAAGATCAAAAGTCAATTTTTCAAGCTGAAACTGTTTTTTTTTCTCAAGAAAAAGAGAAGAGCCTCAAGGGACTTGTTCCGTTCCTTTGCATCATTGAATCTTGGAGAAAAAGATGAAGGAAATCACGGGGAGAAAAGATATGTCCTGTCCTTTCAACTCCAAAAAACTCAACTTCCTTTCTCCATTCGCTTTCTCCCAACAAGTTTCTTCATTCTTGAACCCTATAAAATTCTTCTTCCCACTTACAAATAAAATCAACCAAGGACATGTTAAAGTGCCTCAAGAATCCAGAACAGGAACAACAAAACATTCCGACCCCTAGTCTTTTCTCAATTTTTTAAACTCAAAAGGAAAGAAGAGAAATCTCTTTTCAAGTTGTTTTATCATTAAAAATTAGGTACCTTTTACACTAGTCAATTACATTGTGACGAGAATACTCAACTTCCTCAGGCACAAACTGCTCTCGACTTAATCTCCTTGAGACAATTCTATTGAGCACGAACAAAATAAGAATACAAAAAACAGGAGCGAAATTGAACCCATAAAAATCTTGTACTACATCTATGCCATTCCTTTAGGACTGCTTGGAGAACAAACTTTCATGGAAATTTACCAATAGTTTTATGGCTTCGCCTCTTCCATTAAATTGATCTTCCCGCGTGACAAATCTGCCTGAAAATTTGTGTACTGTTTCCCAAGATTCTCTGGTAAGTTTACTGGCCTCACCTTCACTTTAATTCTGAGAAAATTAATTTCCGAAGTCTTTCTGAAAAAGTGTCCACAAACTTCGACCCAGAGTAAAATCTTATATATGTTGATGCTGTAAATCTTAAATTCATGACGTGAATTTAACACGAAGTTTTTTTTTGTCAGAAATACACGAATACATTTTAAGTATCTCCGAATTCGTGGTTAGTTTTTGGTTTGGGATTAGTTTTACGCGTATTGCTGCGGCTTGCCAAATAAAGCTAGATGTACTCCACCAAATTAATTTAATATTTACGCCGGCAATTTATTCTTAATGTGCGATCAGTGAAAAATTCCAGTACAAACTAAAACTAATGGAAAAGTCTCCAGAAATACATTGGAATCAGCAAAGAAACTTTTGGGAGATTTGTCAAGCATGAGGATCGGCTTAATAGAAGAGGTGAAGTCAAAAAACTATCATAGCTAAATCTCGATGCCAGTTCGTTGTCTAAGCAGTCCTTAAATTGCTATTGAATCCTTTTGAATATCGCATTAGATTCAATGCTATCCTCTCAAGGTAGCGCATCCAATTATAAAATGCAATCCTTTGAGTGTACTGCAGGTTCTTGAATTTCAAATTAATTGAATTCTCTATGAATTCTCTAGTGTGGAACTCTAGGCATCTGTGTTCTAATCTTCTCTAGAATAATTTTTCTACATTTTTTGTATATTCTATAACTGCTCTTTAAAAACTGGTTAGAGAATACATGTAGTCATATTTGTACAATTCCGTAGGAAGGTGCCGTTTCAATCTTGTTCGTTTCTTTATTAATGTTGATATATCAAAGTAGTTATACATACTGAGAGTGCACACAATTTAAGGTGTAGCAAGCTATTTCAGTGATTAGAGATGACGCGGTGCTGGAAATTGGAAAAAAAAATCGAGTTTTTCATGATGACTTGAATTTTTTCAAAAACCATGATTAAGCCTTGTGAAATAGGAGTCCGACGAACGAACCCTTTTCAAGTGTAGTTTACAGATGAAATCCTTTAAAATTGCAGAATAAAGTGAGAATTGTTCTTAAAACAAATTGAAAATCACCAAATCAGATAACATTTGGTAACCATAAAATCACTTTATTAGAACCTCATCCTTCTTTTCAATCGCGGCGACGTTGATGTTAATTAATTTAACCTTAATTAGTAATGTATATTTTAAATATCATGTTAATAATTAACTAAAATGTTTATGGAACTTGGTGATTTGGGTCCACTCCATACTCCATCACTCTTCTGGTCAACTTATACGTTGTAGTATTTCGAAATTCCACATCACAACAATCACAAACTTTTAAAATGTATTAGTAGTAGACGAGTAGTTTACAGTTTATAGTTACAGTGAGTACGTAACAAATTTAAACTTTGTACACAATATCAAATAGTCAACATATTTATGGAGTAGTAGGTAAGGATAATCAATGAATGAGATTAAGTTCACGATTTGGAGTAATATATTATATTTACACATATGAATAGATATGATTAAAACATTCTACTATATTTACAACATTAGATAGCCTTACTTATTATTATAGGTTAAATTGATACCGCGCACACCTGGGTCAAAATATAAGACGGACAATAAGTTATTTTTTAGTTCGCATTCACATACACACAAACTTTCACTCTTTCAGATTTATACAAAAGCAATCCTGGGTTTTTGCTAGTCGTTAATATCATAAATATCGTGACAAGTTTTCATGAGTCATATGATTAAAAGTATCTACTGTTTGAATCTTAAAAAAATTAACCAATACGCCAATGCCTTCTTTGGCCAAGTATTTAAAAAAAAAACGCTAACTTATAAAGCACAGTAAATTCAGTTGTTAGAACTTAGTCTTGTCCTAATTTTTTCGAAATTAAAAAAATTAATCTCGACCTAGCCGCACGGCAACAAATTTTTGAATTCTGATTTACTTTCCGAGCTGGTAAGATCTTTTTCGCAATAAAATTTCCGTAGAAGTACATATGTGAAACGACTCAACATCTCTCGTGTGGTTACACTTTCAATCTCTTATTTGACTAAAAGACGGGATACAAAAGCAGCTGGCAAATGAAATGACATGGAATGGGTTGGAATTAAGCTCTTAAATTCATTTCGGAAATAAAATTCAATCTCCGTTTGCCCTATGACTTGAACTGACGACTGACCGAAGGATATTAAAGTTAAACCACTGCACTGAATTACCTGCCGGAAAACATCCGTTTCCACATTTCGGTGCATCTAACTTTCTCCACACAAAGAAATCCAAATGAAAGTAGTCAGGGTTACATTACTAACCATAAACCGCCGAGATCACGCGTCATAAAACTCAGTCGTAATATAAAAAGACAAAATATATCTTTAGTTTTTTTGAGGGTGGTCTGAACCAAATAAAAAAGTCACCAGGAAGAGTAGACTCCCCATACCACATTAATGGTTGTTCGGGTGATGCATAAATGTTGGATTGAAAGATTTACTTTCACGACTACTACTTACTCCATCCTTCCTTCCTTCCTGACTCAAGTAAATTAAAAGGTTTCCCAAGGTTTTTGTACAGTAAAAAAGTGGCACAGTTTGTGAAATGAAACCTACAAAAAAATCGAACCAAATGCCGTCATGAAATGGGTGTTCGGCATGACGTACCACGGCATGTGCTTGGAAAAGACCCAGAGTTGAGTTGTAATGAAAAATCTCAACCCCAACCGAAAAAAAAACTTCAACACGGAGGAAACAAATAAAAATTAGTTATTTCACGTCTACATCACATGCATGTATCTATTCTACTACCGTTACATTACGTTACGTTACTAAAAACTTTAGTAAAAATTCCCAGCGGGACTGAACGTGAGGACGGAATTAACAAAAGAAAGTGTGCTGAGAAGATCGATGATGATCTTCCAAAAAAAAAGAAGTACACTGTACCTGGTATACCACAAAGCCCGAAAGAAAGTTGTTTCAGATACATTTCTAAGAGTAGTGACTGTGTGTAGAAGTATTTGAAGGAAATATAGAGTACAACCTATTCTCAATTCGTATTCGCATACGCATTCTTCTCTTTACGATTTCGATCGAACTTCTCTCTTTTTTTGGACAAGAATAGAAAAATCGAATGCAAGGAGGGCTTTACCGATGAAGAATTTTTTCCACTTCCACCAAGTCCAATAAAACTTAGTGGAAAAAAAAGTAAGGAAGAGTCTGGGTCTGGACTCTTCCTTCGTCGTCCAGCTTTTGTTTTTTCTCCCCCTTCGTCTCCTTCATCTTTGTCATACATTCAACTATGAGTAAACTAAGTCGTAAACTAATCAGAACAGAACGAGGAAGAGCCTAGTTCTAGGACTCAAAGAAACTTTCTTTCATTCTTGGTCTACGAGAGAAAGAAAATGATAAAATTGAGACAAATCATAACAAGGAACGGCAGGTAAGATATTAAATGCGTACCGTACTACTACATACTGGTTCTAAGGGAGAGTAAACTTTTCTTCGCTACCTAGTCAGAAATTTTCTTCACTTTCTTTGTCGGGTATGAAATCTCGTACTTTCTCTCTCACTCTTCCTGAGTTGGAAGGAAACACTTCATATATATCATACCAGTAGGGGTTCCAAATGTAATACATACAACGTAAGTATGTGTGCACATAAATTTGACACTACCTGTCAAACTTTGTTAGGTTGGAAAAATAAGTCAGGTTAGCTTAATGAAGGCTCAAAAAAATGAGTGGGGAGACTGTGAAGCTCGTATGTCAATTTCAGTCGCTCCCCCCGATAAATAACTTCAAACCAGAAGAAAAAAAATCAAAGGAAGGAAGTGCAATATCTTAATTAAAATTAAATTTTGTAATCATTTATTTGGTTAAATGCTGGTAGACATATTTTTGTAAAACCCGTGGTGAGTGATTTTTTTTCAGAATGTTCAGATTGAGTGTTTTCAAAATATATTGGTATTTCTACAAGGAAAGTGGAGAAAGAAGTGATTGTGAAAGCATACAATTGTTCTGGTCTTCTTCTGGTTGCCCCCTCCACATAGTCGAGGCTGTAGGGTTTCATTTCATGTAATCAACACTATCCGGTATGATTTCATTGTCTGAGAAGAAAGCTAGATACAGTTTTCTGTGTAAATGAAAGGGTACTTTGACTTCGGACGGTAAATCCAATGCACTAGTTCAAATAACCTTCGGTTGCGCTGGTATTTTGAAAAGGTAATAATAATTAACGTAATAATTTATTTCCTGCGTATAGGAGCAAATTCGCAGTGATATTCCTCGCCATACGCATGATAAGACATTACTAAGTTTTGAAACCAGAGATGTCCAGAATTCGTGGATGATAAAGTACCAGCTGTAGTGTACAGAGATTAATTTCGGTAAATGACTCGGACATAGCTATGGATAGAATATACAGAACGGGGCTATTTTCGGCTCTATGTCTGGATAGATTAGATAGCTGTAGAAGAACCAAAATGTAATATCGTAACGTAATGTAACGAAGTCAAAGCCTGTCCTATGGGTTTATCTGCATATCGTGTGCTTGTCTACTCTGATATATCATGTAACCCATAGGAGAGTCGATCCATCAATGTACCACAACAAACTGACCTGTTTTGAACGGACCCAATCCATGAGAGTCTTTTGTCTATGCAACGAACCATGGCGGCGCCTAAGGTTTTCCCTAAAGTCAGAGCAAAGTACCCAGGTATGGTAATAGTCCATACAATGGAATGGTAACCAGCCCTTGTTCACTTGTTCATGTTCAGGACTGTGAAAGTAGAGTGGAGAAAGTCAGGAGAGAAAACCACAACGTAGAGTCCTAGAGTGAAAGCCCCTGTTCTCTCCATAATGGCTTTTACGACCAAACCCTTAGATTCACTAATGACACTGTAGAGACTAATCGTGACCCATCTTCTCATGAACTCCTACTCTTATTTGTCCATTCAATCTAAGTCATTCAATCACTCCACTCATTCACTTCATTCAACCATCCCCATACATCACAAAACAATTCATTCATTCATTCAGACTCTCCCGCCATTAATTAATAACAACCTTCAATTAGACCATTCAATTCAAAATCTATGTACGATGTAATTAGTCAAAATATTCATCTCATCACATTACACCCTTAGTATATGTTATTTTTCCCGAACAAAGAACGGAGAACGACTAGAACCCACCAAAATTTTATGTTAAAGCGTGTCAACGCTAAATTGTTATGTAGTTGAACTTATGTTTAAATCTTGATACTAAAAATAATACCACCCAAGTATAAATTGAATAAGTTTTAATGAATTTCTTTAGTCCAAAAAAGCACCTTCTCGTATTTCCTATTCTCCTTACCCCCCAAAGGAGGATGGATAACTCTTAATTGCATTCAGTATTGCTCCAAGAACCATGGATTATTTTATAGCTGTGGCTAATATTTTTCTTCAGATTCTAGTGTACGTTCTTGTATTCATTAGTTAGCTCTTCTGAAAAGCCCAAAAAAATAATAACGACTCCCTTGTGTCAAATCAAGTGATATTACTATGGAGAACGACGGAACTATCCCTTATGCCTATCGTTACGCCCCTGACCACCATGCATGGGTGTATTTTGAAAAACATACGGCACACGGTCTGTAGTGTAGTGTGACTGTGACTGTGGACAATGGTTGGAAACTGGATACACGACAGAGATCCATTCTGTAGCGATTTTCCATAAATGTCCTTCCAAGGACTGGGGCACTACTGGGACTGGGAGTGCATCAATCCTGGAATTATCTCTCTACGCTCCAGAGCACATGCTAGGAGAGTGAAAGTAAATGCAACAAAAGAGAAAATATTATGTTTGAAAATTCAATAAGTTAACTCAGCTGAGGTACATTTCTAGTTCTAGTCAATGAGTCACGGAATAAGTATGTTATCAGAACTCACTCTAGAAGAACAACCAGATACACATGTTCTTGAACCATGTAGAGGAGAAAAACAATTTTTAGTCCAACGTCAATAAAAATTTACGATTATACTCACTCTCCAAGTGCTACTACTTTCAAAAAGTCTAAATTGACTTGACTCGCTCAGTTTCTGTAAAACCAACAAATTCTCGTTCACTACAAATACAAAAAATATTTCATCAATGTGTAGAAATCTACACCACATACATCGAGAAATGCGTATGAGTAAGCATGTCAGCTATTTTTTAAACTAAGCTAATAAATTAAGTTCATTGAACGATTGAACGCAGGTCAAAATATTAAATAAGCAAAATAAATTAATAGAGGAGATCAAATGATTCGTAACCTAACAAACTACATAGTTCCGTAAATAATGTCTAAGAAATCATTCCCCTTGCATTTGTGCGAACTGTCTGTTCTGAATTAATTATTTCATTGCGTCGTGAACATTCAGAGTCAGTACAGTAATTTAGATCTCATATCTTCCAAACACACACGAGCATTGCTAATTAGTCATGCTAAAATTAACATAATATGTCAAAATTCCTTGTACACACGACAGTTAGAACATTCGGGAAAAAGTCGAGAGACGAAAGGCCTGTGCATGGAACTAGTTGATGAAAAGTGTACCCTGTCACCTGTAAAAATGAACCGAAGCAGCAGGGGAGGTAATATTAACATTATTATCATGTTCGTTTATTACACCAGACAGACTTTCCGTACTAGGGAGAAAGTCAAGAATTGCTAGTCGTAGTCGTAGTGGGATATTTTGAAGGAGGCATGTTCTACGGGGCTTCTAACGCACTCTCCAACACCGCAAACCAACCTCGTATTTATTTACACAAAACAACATAAATAGTTGTTGTAAAACCCGGCACTAAAAGTTGGAACCCAGCGGTGTCTAATGACGCACCTTCCTCCCGCAGTCTCTCCAAAAAGTTAAAACTCGTTAAGCTTACGTACGGAAAGTTCGTATTAAGTGCCTGGCTGGTGTAGACGAAACACACGAGACCACTACGACTACTACCAGAACGATAGTACCGGCTCTAGATATCGTTTTGGACAAGTCAAGTGAGTCATGGCCCACTCCAAAAAATTAAAATATTAAAATGAACAATATTTACTGACTGATAGGTCATAATTTAAAATGTGGAGGAATCTTTCCATTCCTCACGAAATCGTTGCATATAAAGAAGACATTCATTTCCAGACCTCAATTTAAAAAAAGTAAATCCATTAAATTCGCCAAAATATATATGCCAATAAAATAAATTAAATGAATGCGGAATACGGATGAAATATTGTGGAGTCGCGTTGAATTTCATGAAACACGCTTCCGAAAATCGCCAAGACCCATTGTGCACAGTGAAAGAGTGCCCATGACTACCTTAACCTGGTGACGACCTCGCTGAAATGACTGGGTCTACATACCAACTCTGGTCACATGAGACACAGGTTAGATTGTATTCGAAGTGCCCATTTCGTCGGAAAAATATTCAGTAGGTAAAAAATCGTAGAACCGCCACTATAACACGAAGGAACGAACATGAAATAAAGTGACAAGAGTAACGAGGACCTGGGTAGGCAACCCATACATACGTACAAAAAAAACAAAGGGAAAATGGGATAGGAGGAAGTAAAAAGAGAGAGAGAGGGGACTGAACAATAAATAATGAGTAACCTGTGGCTTTCTTCCATTACATTCACTCATTCACCTGAAGACCACACAGTGGATTTTCATATAAAAACTACCACCACCCGTCTGACTTGTTTCCTACTCAACCTTAAAGAAAATCAGAGTCGAAGTGACACATGGAGAAGAGACAGGCGGTAGAGAGAAAGAGAAAAGAACACATCCAATCCGTTTCTCGTTTCTTTCATTTTTTTCTTCTTATTGTAGAATGTAGACGTAGACTAGATACAAGTGTTGAGACTATGAGACGGCAATGACTTCCTCAACTTGCTGTTTTTCCCTTCAGTCTTTGAAATTGGCTCAAAACTCACTTTTCTTGGATTACCCAGGGCTATGAGGGCAGAGGCAACTGAAATACCTGCGTGTCATACACATACAAATATTGGATATGGTACTTCAGAATCAATCTCAAAAAAACTAGATTTTGGTGGTAGGATTAAAAAAGAAAATTAAAGTGTACAAACCTGATTGACCTGGATGGACAAATGGTTCTCCACCCGTGGGTAAAGAGACAAGACAGCTCAGAACCGCCGCACGATTCCCGTGACATGGCTCAAGGGCAATTGGGCCGGGCCATTCCTGTGCACAAAAATTACGTTCCAACCCATTTACTTTGTCTTATATAGGATAGGATAACATATCTACATTGTACATAAGGAGTGAACTAAAAGCTGGAGAGACATGGAACAGACTCTTTTATAGGACGACTGACTACGCCATGGCAGGCAAACTGGAAGTCTTCAGAAAGGAAGTACTCAGGAGGATGAAGAATGACGGAGAAAGTTATATTTGCTCTCTTCTTCTTCTCTTTAGTCGTACATGCGTTGTAAATCACACTTATTTGTCAGAATCAGGTATTACTGCTCATCGGCATGGCATACTAAATCTTCTCACAGTTACCTATGAATACTACTTTAGGCTCTATTTTTATTCACCAAAGCTAAGTAAGCCAAAAGTCATGCCAAGAGAAAGTCAGTGAAAGTGGAGAAATCTGATACCACACATTATTCCAGCCTTTCACCGAAGCATGAGCATCTGCTTCAAGTATTACTGAAGGACACATGCAATGTCCGATCAGGCAGGATTGAACTGCTTGACAAGGAAACTCCTCTTCACGTATATTCAGATAGCTTGGAATGTGTAAGATTGGTAATTTCTTTATGCCTGACCAATTATTTTTTTTGGAAATAGTGACCCCAAAACTCATTAAATTAGATCTAATATTAAGACTAGTTAAAGTCGGAATTAACGACACTCACTGATGATTCAATGTGACGTATCCTACGATTATATTGTGTGAGCTATGGAGTTGATGACTTAAATAAACACGTATCAATCAATCAATCAAGCCTCCTCGTCACGAATATGAAGGTTTCATTGATGAGTAAATTATTTTTCTATTCCTCATTACAATTATTATTATTAGCTCGTCTCTGGCCATGGTGGGTTCAGAATACGCCTGGAAGGACATGCTTCGTATTTTCAATCTTATTTAGTATGAGCCATTTTTGAATAGATATGACTTCTATACATCTGTTACGGTTAATCTACGGTTAACGCTAATGCTACTTATTGACCCAAGAAACTGGAAACTTACCTTCCGACGTTTTCTTAGCGAGGACAGATCAGATTGAACATGATTTCTCCCGACTTCAAGGTAAATTTGAGCAAAAGGACGACTTGCCATTTGTTCCATCTCAACGAACAGGCGCTAAAAAACCATTAGCGAGGGCAATAAGTAAAAGTAAAGTATGGAAGTACATAACGTCTTGAAGAAAAGTGTGTGTCCCAAAAAATCATGCAAGAGGAAAAAAGGAAGGGGGATCTGTCTAAGTTACATTTACAACCTCACTCTCTTTTAGAACCCATTAGTAGATCCGCCTTTACATTGCGTGACTTTTAGTGCTGACTATGGAACTTATTTAATAGACTGGCTGAATTTTTTTCTCTACTCAAGTCTATCATGAAAAGGCCAGAGTTCTGGGAGGAGTGGAATTCCATTTCTCGTCGATAGTAATCCTTCGAATGCAGTGTTGGCCAGCGGAGCAAGGCTTTAGACAAAATTAGTTCATGACTATTATATCTGGGGGAACGACTGTGCCCGTCATATAAAAAATTGTAAGAAAGTGTATTTGCCTCAATTTGAAGACGTTTTTTAGCATTCTAATATACTGGGCTGCTCTACTATTTTTTGAATTTCTATATATCCAGAATGAACGAGATTAAGAACTTCGCATTTGTGCATTTTTTCTATAATTACAGGATGTTCCATCCTATCTAAGTTAAGTTCAATTTCAAAATATGATGGAGTTTGTCCGATGTGAATTTTTAGAATCTTTTACCCAGTATTCATAATTCTAATTCTTAATCGATGGAAAACAATTCAGTTCTCACCCCATGTGGGGGAATATAAAATTAGCTAGTCAACAATATATAGTTCGATTTAACGGAATAACTCGGTAAGTGAAATCTGCCGGGCTCACGAAGCTGTCGAAACCTCAAGAATTTCAATTGCAATTGGAGTTTTAATTCTAAAATTTTCAATTTCAGAGTTTTAATTACTTCAAATTTTTAATTACAATTAGCGTTTTCACTTTAAAATCAAGCTTTCCGCTTAACGCTAATTGTAATGGTGATTTTAAAAATTAAAACGCTAATTGCAATCAGACAATTTAAATAATTAAACCAATAGTTGCAATTAAAACATTTGAAAAGTTAAACCGCTACTTTTAATTAAGGCTTACAAAATCAGAACGCTAATTGCATTTGAAAAATTTAAATAACTCAAACTCTAACTGTAATTTTAAATTATTTAATTAATTAATACTCTAATTGTAATTAAAATTTTTAGAATTAAAACGGTAATTACAATTCAAATATTTTAATGAAATCAGTATTTTCAATTAATTTTGAAATAATTAAAACGTCAATTGAAATCAAAATAATTAATTCAAATGCAAACTGTATTGAAAATAGACGTTAATTGTAATTAAAAATTTGAAATAATACAGACGATTGTAATTAAAAATTTGATATACTCAAAACTCTAATTGTAGTTAAAAAATTTAAAATTGGACCGCTAATTGTAATTACAAATTTGAAATGGTCAAAACTAATTGTAATTAAAAATTTGAAATAATGAAACGATAATCGTAATTGAAAATTTTGAAACTAGAACGCTAATTGTAATTAAACATTTGAATTAATTAAAATGGTAATTGTAATTTTTGAAATCAAAGCGCTAATTGTAATTAGTTTTTAAACTATTACATTAAATCTTCTAGCTACAGCTAGCGTTTAAATTATTTAAAATTTGTAATTGCAACTATCGTTTTGATCATTTAAAATTGTAATCGGCATTATCGTTATTTATAATTAAAATTTTAATTAGTATTACGTTTAATTGTAATTGAAATTTGTAATTAATCATTATAATATCTAATTATAGATAAAAAGCTTCTGGTTTTTGGCTCTACTCAATTCTTATATGTATAATTCTAATGAAAATAATTGAATGTTTACCTGTCGTCTTCTGTACATGTCGTACTTTTGCTTGAATTTCCATAGCGTTCCCGCTAGCATAAGCAGTAGAAGGAAACACCTGCAAACAATAGATCATAAATTTCTTTCAAGTTCTGGCAAGACCTGTAATCTTATATGCTACAGGTTTTCCGAATTTTTATCCAGATTTGAGTAAGGATAACTCTCATTCCGTGATAAGTCCAATTTCTTGTAACTTCTCTGATTTCTGACGTGCAGCAGTCAGTTCTCATGTCAATACTGCCTCATCGCCACACATGTTGAGCCAGCTAACCAAATCCCAAGAGAATTTCGTGGGAAAGATTACTTTTACGCTTGTGATGCACCTTTCTCTGCGAAATTATTGATTAAAAGTCTCGTCGCTGTCGCTATCAAGTGAAAAGATGCAGTAAACGATGATATTTAAATGTGCATTACTTTACTCTACAAGGTACGTAAATAAATTGGAATGATATCAACTTAATCTGGAAGATATCCCGACTGCATTTTAGATCCATGATAAAATGCTCCACAATGCATATCTCAATTTTCTTTGGCAATAGACTTAAGCTGCGGAGGTGGGGGAAGGGTTTTGGTTGTGAAAATAATGAACCACCCTGTAGTGTAGAAATACCCCTGACAAGACGAAGACCTTAATCTTCTCAAGCAGTCCTTTTCACTGACTAACTGGTTTCACGCGAATCTTAAGATTTGTCTTGCTAGTAGAAAATCCGAAAAAAATGTACATAAACTACAAGTTTACTTACGTGGAGAAAGTGATGAAAAAATGGAGAAGGTCTAATTTAGGCGACTGGGAGAAAGAAATCTGAATCCAGAGTGGAGGTTGGAAGCCATACACGTAGACGTAAAAGGTCGTGTTGTCGCCACTTCCAAATTTATAATCCGTTTTTAAAAATCTTTTCTTGTAATTTGTACAGTTATGATTCGTCTCGATGAATTTCTCCGGTAGACCAGCTAGACAAGAAAACAAGACATTTTTGAGGACAATGGGAAAGCAAACCAAAATAGCTTGCTTCGAGACTTTAAAACGAGAATTGATAACTCTGTCTGACTTTCTTTTTGTTGGAGATCCAAAATTAAAACGGTTTGTAGTTCGAACAAATTTTTCTATTCCAACTTACCTATTTTCACACTTATATTCATCTTGGCCAAAATTGAGCATGTGATTTGGAAGTCAGCATCCGTATCAGGCTTCGATGGGGAATTTTTAAAATTAATTTGGGAGTAATGACGATCCTCCTTCTTTGACAAGTTGAATGTGAACTGGTAGTCAATTTGTAGATCATCTGAAAGTTAAAGAAAGGGCGATTATTACAGTTTAAATTTTAAGAGTATCTACTGTCCGGCATCAAAACTGCATGTTTTCTAAGAGTTTGTTGATAGACAAAATTTAAGTGAACTTACAGAAACAAGAGCCCCCATTTGTTGGATCTCCTGCGTAGTTACTTTGTGTATCACAGCGCTCACAAAATTCACCCGTAATTCCTTTCGTTGAACAATGACAACGACCAGTCTCTGGGTTACATGTCTCTGCTTGAGAATTGCACTCGCACGCTATTCAATTCATTTGATAAAACATTACTATCGACTCAACTGACGTTAGAAAACTATTATAAGGACTTCTTTTTAATTCAATTACTTTTACAGTGTCCTCCATTGACGGCATTACCATGATAGCCTGGTTTACAAACTTCACAATGGTCTCCCTCCGTAAATCCTTCGCACGCAATGCACGCATTCTTCTCATCGCATTTACTGTGTCCGTTGCACTGACATGCTACAAGGATTAACAAATCAATAAATTGCAATTGCAGTAAGAACGGATGTGCTACATTGAACATTATCCTGATAATGCTAATGGAACTACTATCATAATGTGAACCTATCAGTATCGACATTGCGTCAATGATTTCGCAACAAAAAATAATCCGATATGTCTTCTCAAGAAGTCCTGAATAGTAGGTAGATGAAATTCCGGATTTTGAAATAAAATTTGGACCAAATTTCTCTTGAACGAATCCAGGATTAGGATTTCAAGATACTCTATATTTTGCAGGAGCGCATTATCAGATGAGGCAGTCCAAAATCTCTAGTGGTTTTACTTACACCTTCTGGTCAAAATTATTTGTTTTAGTTAGTACTTCGGCAGATTTGATGCAGAAATGGAATACGGGATGGTAGAGACGATTCCAATTATTTGATTAGGAACGAGTAAAACTGAACAGATTTCCCAAATGGCCTGGTTGTGATTACAGCTCTTGTTCTCGTCTCAGGCGACGCGAATTGGTGAAATCTATTTGAACTAATTACCCGGACAAGTAGTGAAGCTCCACTGCCTCAGCCCACAAGCTTTCTTGTCCACAAAATTGCCAGTACTATTTAGAAAGAGAGGACCACGACTAGAGCCGTCCATACATTGACCCAATCCAGTCCCAGTCCCACTGTCACACCAACCACAGGAAGGCAATGACAAACATGTAGTACAAGATGCGATTTCACTGCATTCTGCAAAGTAAACAAAAGTTTTAAGAGTACAATGGACAACTCACGTAGGCAATCAACTCTATTTAATTGGTAATAAGAGAAGACGACGATTTTAGAGCTCATCGTACTTACGTGATGTAGAGTTATTGTTCACGCGGGAATCTCTGGAGTGACAATAATTTGGACTTTGAGACCAGGACATACATTGACCATATGGAAAGGAAATCACATATGCATTTTTATCAACGCAAGTACTCAAGTTGTTGCACCAAATGCATCCTTCCGAAGTACAATTCGTACATGACCGATGGTCAGCACAACTTCTCTCACAAACGACGGTCTCTCTCTCCACAATGAGTCCATCGCTTCCATTTTCTACAAATATTTAAAAAAAAATCCTTCATTGATTCACATCCAATTATTTTTCGAAACACGCAAAAGACAAAAAAACCTTTAAACATAAGTTAGCTACGAATATCAGAGAGAAAGTCATTACTTTCTCCAGAAGAGAAAGGAAAAGTTTGAAAATAATGCCAACTTAAAATACCGGGTACAATTATTTTTTATTTATTTTAAAACGGACTTACGAAGAGATGAGTTGTCTTTTAGGCACTGTTCGTCCTTTGTCCATATACAGTGAGATTCTGAAGAACAAAGAGGACAATTGTGTAGAATGGGACCGCAAGTAATTTCGTCTAAATTACTGCACTGCTCAAATCCTGATATCGCCTGCAAAAATCATTACACATCAAAAGTCAATACAACTAGACACAAATTTCAAGCCGAAACGAATGCGTGTATTGACCGAGCAAGTGCCGCAAAAGCTCAGATCATATAATATAATTCAAATTTTAACATTGTTCAAGTAGGGTGATTAAAAAATATATTATCTGGCGGCGCAACTGTCATGATTTTCTAAAAACATGATTGTATTTGACCAAGAATTTTTATCGACTAGATTCACATCCGATTAATATCTCGCCCATCAAATGTGTGATATAAAGCAGTATGAAAAATTTTATGTATCCTTAATATCGCCAAAATATTCAGAAGTCTAGGCAATCTTCTCCACGTATACATATATCTAATCAGACTGACATATTTTCTGAATTTTATCAGATTCCTTAAATGTTCGTGGACTTTTATTTGCAAGTTGGAAATACGTTCCCTTACCTTCACACCTGGTTCGCTACAAGTTGAATTTTGGCAACGATTAGCACACCAAACACAGTCAAGTTTTTGTTCCGTACAAGCGGAGCAACTTTGGTAAGTCTCACACTTGAGAATCTTTTGCCAGGCACACTTGGCACCCAGATTTTCATGGAGACAATTTTCGGATGTTGATGAATGACATACAGGTGGTTTGTATCGAATCAAATCACTCAAAATGAATCCATTAAATCCTCCCCATATGTAAACAGAGTCTTCATAGACTGCTGCAGCATGTCCAAATCTTGACATATCCGTGGGTAAATCTTCTGGTGGGTAAATGGTGGCCCATTCATTACATCTAATGTCATAAATTAGTACTTCACTCGTAAAGCACTTGGAACCAAGGCTGTAAGATGTGTCGTTGTGTGCATTTCCACCAAACGCATAGAGAAGTCCACCAAAAACTACTGCCGAATGCAGAAATCTTCCTTCTGTTGCAGGTTGAAGGGGTTGCCTTATTTTTAAACGGATTATATTTTAATGAACACGTTGAAGAATAGAAATAAAGTCCAATCAAATTAAAATTTACCACAAGTGTGTCATGGGATCATAAGAGTGGAGAAAATTCGTCAGCGTTGCATCGGAACTTAGGCGATATCCCCCGAAAACGTATATCTTTTGTGTGGACGAATCCCAGGAGCTAGAGTGGCCGTAACTCCCACTCACTGGCTGACCACGTGTTTTTACTATATGCCATATTTGACTACCTAATATTTAAAAAAAATTGGTATAGAACTTCACTACTGAAACAAACAGCTACAGATATTAATTTACAAACTAACCGAAATGAAACTCTTGGACGAGATTCACATATCCATATCGTGGAGAGTGTCCTAAAAGAACCACCATTTTACTGTGACGACTTTTATTTCCTTTCTCACTTATAACGACCGCAGTATGACCAGCAAGTTGGAGTGGACCTGGACATAAAAACACATTAAATTAGTCCTAAATCATGTTAAATTATTAAATGAATAAAAACTGACCACACACGGAGCGTTTGCATTCCCCTGTGACGGCATTGACCTCAGCCCAATATCTAGTCGTAATATCGAATGTCCAAATGCCGCTGGAAACGTAGCGTGTCCCCAATTTCCCATCATGAACACCGCCATACAAATAAATCTTGTTCTGATAAGAATATAACTTATTTGTAAACCTTTCACCCGCCTAATTGGCTTAAAATTTCATTCTAACTCACTTCAAATAAGACACTCGATTGCCCATACACGACAGGAAAATTACCAACTCCTTTAGCTTGTACTTTTTCCCAAAAATTTTCTACGATAAAAAAAGAAGACATGAGTTAAATTTGGATCAAGTCATATTGTACATTCAGCTGAGGCACGTACGTTTAAAATCATATCTATAAAGCAGAGATTTCTTCAAGTCCGGATTAAAAGTAGTTCCACCAATTATCCATAAAGAATCATTATGAACTATTGCGGAACTTGAAGCAGATCCTTTGGGAAGGGTTGACTTAGGTGAGACAAGTTCCCAGACTCCTAAGTCCGAGTCCGCTCTTTGGCTACAATCATGACCTAATTTAAAATGTTAATGTGTTGAGAATCCAATTATCTCTATAATTTTGTCGACCACTTAACAGGTTTCACTAGTGGTACTAAAATATTCAATTACCAGTAAAGCCATCCAAACACTGACATTTGTGTAACTCCATATCACAATAACCATTACTACTACTACTACAATTTTTTGGGCATTTCTCGATGTTACACGCATTTCCAGTCCATTTGGCGTCGCAAGTGCATTGTTGGTCTACACAGACACCATGACCAGAACATAGGGCATTACTGTCGTCAGTTGGGCATGATTGTGTTCTAAAAATATAATCGACAATTAGCATCGACTTTAGCACACGCAAGAGATTGACAGATCGACGGATTTGTCTTACCTGAATGTTACATTAAACCCGGTTAGATTGTACGCTACGTCTGTGTAGAAATGTAAAAGAGCATAGCCAGATTTGGCTACAATTTCTGGTAAACGAAGAACACTGTAACCCTTCTGAACCAGGAGACCACTGTAAGAAATGAATTTGTCTTACGATTATTATCAAATACAGTGTTCAGTGAAAATAAAATAAAGAAAAAATATATATCAAAACTCACAAACCTACCTGAATACACTGAGCAGAGGAGCGTGGACATTATCACCATCAAATATGTACAAATGATCCCATCCACACTCAGTAGCAAATTCTTCAATGTGAAGAAATATGTGCGTTGTTTGAGTTGACCCATTAGCTAATTTTTGACTCGGCGACTCGATAAGCCATGTACATCTGGAGAGGTCACGAAACGTCAGTTAAATTACATTCTTCCGTAATTATTATCAAATTATTAGAATGATTTCTATTCAAAATTTGTTTTTAATTTCCGGATTGATTTTTTCGTCAATATTAGTAAATTGAAACTTTTAACTGTTCAGTTTGAATGCTGAATGACTTGACAAACAAATATCATGACTGATTTTGAGTGAAACGGTTTTTTTTCAGAAGTTTTATTTTGTCAAACTCTCAGAATCGAGATTATCGTGATTGAAATGGTGTAAAATTTCCGAGGCCAACAAGAATCTAATAATGAATGATATACATACATGTGAAAATGAACGATACTATCTACAAAAAATCAACATTTAGAAGCGCGGCTCAATATTGTTAATGTCGGATCGAAGAAATCCTAATGATCGATTCGATTCCAAGTCCTAAAATCGTTTCGGTGTTTGCTGAATACACATAAGAGTTAACCCTGAATCGTTTGACCGAATAGAAAAATCTATCCATCAACCATGGTGAATAATTTTGTACGACGAATTCGAGGTGCTTCTATCTATCCTTGTCTACTATGAAGAATTATATTTCATTCTGTGGGAATCTTTTTCGTTTGACGGTATTGTGAGCCACAAAAAAGCTATAAAAGATGTCAGTTTAAGTGTTTCCTTCCTATCTGTACGAAATAAGTAATAAGAGATTCCATTTACTTCATATTGCTCGTGTAGTTTCCAACACCATCAGTTATCCAGCCACGTTCTCCGTTCAGTCTAGAGGAAAGAAAAAGAACAAACATGTGAAAACTTACAACATTTGCTGTCCCAACCCAACTTCAAAAAATTTCCAATTCCAATCAAAAATATATGAGACAGGATATCAGTGTCAACCTCAATGCTCTAACAGAATGGACGGGTGGCTACATTCATGCATTCATGCAACACTTTTACTTCATCATATTCTGGATAGGGCCACCACCACCGGATGAAACCCTTTTTCCTTCGGTATTTTAGGCTCTGAGAACCCCGGGAATATATCGGTTCATAGAAAATTTTCTCAGTGAGAGTAATTGGTTTTGAACCAACCTTTATAAAAACCAAATCACTATATCAGGAATTATCCCTAAAATGAGACCTGCGGAACCATTTTCGAAATATTTCGAAAATTTATCAATTTGATAATAACATTTCAAACCTTATTACTTGTCCCAAAAGTTCTAAACTGGAATAAGGATATCGAAATATCTACCGGTATCTTATTCCGGCAAAACCGAAATACCGGATATAAAACCCCTAATTGCGGACTCAAGGAAGTACAACTATGAAGTAAATGAGAAATTGAGACGGGCTTGGACCGCTGCGTTCGGCTCAAACAAAATTAGGTCACGTGAAAAGTGTCAGGAAGAAAAGTTTACACAATACACTAAAACGTCAGTCAACATGAAATTGCAAAAGGTCTTGTTGTTCCCAGACTCCTTCTCTTTTTCGTCACATATTATTCGCCAATAAACCTTCAGTGTAGGAAGAGACAACGTAATATGATTCCATTTATTATCGATGAGATCTATCATTTGGGTTGTCGTGCTATTATTATGGGTTCCAGTTTCAGCTGAACCGAGTAGAGATAAATTGCACATTAAAGTACATAACAAGTTTTCCAATAACGCAGATAACTTACGCTACGAATTTAGATGCACCGCAAGCTATAAAATAATTCCGACTTTGCCAATCTTTTAAAGACTTCTTTTTTAAATTGAAAATAAAAAAAAAATCTAAGAGTACTAATTTCTTCGGAGCGAATTCGATTAATAATTGTAGTTACTCCGCATGTACCCTAATAATAAGAAAGTCAATCGAATAATAACTCTTCAATGCAATCACTCAACAAAATAATATATGTATGTCCGAGATATCAAACTCCCAACACGGCGACTAGGAAGATGGCAAGGCGAACACGTATAATAATGCAAAGTTCAACTAAGCTTTGGATTTACGCGGATTGGATCTGCCCATAATTTAGAAATGTACACAGTATGTGCATAATAAGAATGAGCTTAGCAACCATAATTTAATACAAATTGAGTGATAATGACAGCTAATTGTTTAGCTTTGTGTCCGTGATAAGATAGTGTCATAAAGAAATTTTGCTCAAGAATTAAGAACCAATTTCTCTGGAAACTGTCTCCAGCGTTGAACTGTAATGCATGTCAATATGTTTACTGGACAACGATAGCCAACAAAGATAACAAGGTGTTTCAATCATTATATGACATAAAATGTAATGTAAATATGCATAAGAAATTACGGTACAAAATTAGCTGAAACACCCTGTGTCTAGATCCCTTGCATACCAATAGTATTTGGAAAGTTTTGGTAAGTATTGCCCACACCTGCCACACAAAACAAAATCAAATAAGACACACCGAGTGGAACACCTAATAAGTAAGTAGGTTACTTTGTTCATGAAATGCGATGTGCAGAGAATTTCACGACGAATATTCCTGAATTTTTAAAACATCTCGTAAATCACAAATAAAAATAAAAATAATCTTCATTCATAAAGAAAATCATGTTCACCAACTTTCTGATCATATTTTGGGATCCACATACTGGCGACAATAAAATGGCAATGATAATTAAACTGTTACCAATTTCCTTCAGCTTGTTTTTACAACTAGCCTATACAAATTAAATGATCTTATAGTATTTGTAGTACTATAGTACGAGATCCTCAATTTTTAATTCCTTATCACTTTGGGATTGTAGCCAGCTGTAATGCATTGCAAGCGGTCTGTCGACATAAGTTATCGTTTAAACAGACGAGCTTTTATTTTATAGTATAGTCGCCGGTACAAAGATAATATCGATTACGTGAAACATTGTTGCTCTGATTCAAGTCATTTCCATTTCTAAAGGTCTCACGTAAAGACGCTATAATAACATCGCATATCTGTCAGTCCATTATGACTTGGTAGGCCAAGCTGATTTTGGCTCCTCACCAAGTTGGGAATTTAATCTGTTTGGTAATCACGGTTCAGATCAACATTTCCACAGTGAGGTGATGCTCACAATTAGGGTGACTTTCCCGGACCACATTGAAATTTACGACTCATTCTCTAAAGGGATCATTCATGTTTGACAAGGTTCTACCGGCGAATGTGGATATATGGAATTTTTCAGAAGTTTGGATTTGCTTAAGTATAAGTTTGGAAGAAATCTATTGAGGAAATCGTTGTTACCTGACTTTTCCAAAGCAATACTGACAATGAGTTCCAGCCCATCCAGGATGACAAAGACAAGAATTGTTGAGACAATCTCCATTTCCATTACATGGAGAACTCTCGGCAGTTCCACACGTGAAAGGAGTTTTCACTCCAGTGCTTTCACTCTCAAAACTAACTGGAGTCCATTGAGTAAGGGTGAGTAGAATTATGACAAGAAAACATCGAGATGACCAGTCAATTGTACTAGAGCACCAATCCCAGTAGTCAATGTCACTTTTTCTTCTGTACTTAGATTTGAAGAGAAAGAGAAATTGTTGGAGGACTCTCATCTTAATTGTTTTCGTCATCAGTTAATGGAGGAGAGCTTCAAATGAGTCCATTTCATCAAAGCCTACAGTTGTCGTTTATCTTCAAGAAGTATTCGTCTATTCAAAATGCATCGCATCAACTCAACGCTCTCACATTCAATATTTCACCTAAGAATTCACAAAGAAAAAACATTTTACGAGCTTTATCCCAACATGTAATATGTAGTATTCATTTGTCCAAATCATCTTGGATAGTTTACAGGTCTCCTTTCTTCCCAAAAAGATCCTTTAAAATTTGGAACTGGTCAAAATTTACTTCAATTTTGTAGAAAGTATTAAACAAATCTCTCTCTGTCTAAACCCATATATGAAACTCTTTCTTGGAGTTACCAATTATTAAAGCAATACTAAATTAGTTTTACGCTGGTGATAACTGCACAAAAATAAATTATTTGTATTTGCTAGCTAATTGGGCTTAGTGGTGCCGCAGAAATTTCTCGCAAAGCAAAGAATTTATTTACTGGCTATTTTTGTCAAATAAAGAGTTTTCCGCTAGTCTCAATTTTACATTCTGTTAGTGTTCCTTGTTAGATTGTGAAAGTCAGCAGATTTTCAAGAGTAAAGACGTTCATATTTTGCATGATAAACTCTGTCTCTTTATCATCAGGTTAATTACTAACACTAATAGGGAGGTGTAAGTTGTTTAAAATACACTGATAATATTTCAGGAGCATGTGGAATCAACCTATGTATACTAGGAACAATTACTTCTATCTAATTTTGTGCTTATCTTTATTACACAGATTCTATCAGTGTAAAATTGGTTGCAACAACTAAACTCCACATACATTTATTTGAATTAGTATTATAAAGGATTAGTGATTCATCCGTTCCATTGATCTGGCGAACACCCAATTGAAAATAAATAAACACATTGGATGTCGATTGTACAATCGTACAAAGACCTGTAAACAATTCCCAATCGCCAATTCAAATTTCAACAACGTGTCAAAATGTTGAGTACAAGTTTAGAAGTCATACCTTTTCCTTGACGTATGCAGTTATGAACAATCTGATGAATTCGTATGTGCTTAACGTATGCCGTTGTAGAAAACTGGAAACGTAGAATAATTGTTGAAATAATGCAATGATTTATTTTACTTCCTATACTTTTATCTAGTAGTTGCAATTTATTGCACTTTTTCTCAAAGGTCAATTATAATCATTCCATGCAAACTTTTTTCAGTCAAGGAATAAATATGAGGAATTTGAAATCCTAGTGATTTGTTTCTTTGAAATTTATTCCTCGTTCACTTGTACTCCCACACCCTCATTGAATTGGAAGGTTGAGGAAGGAAAGGATGTTAAATACAGAGTGATGGTTAGTATTGGTGACAATCAAAACAGTTGAGAGTCAGTGGATTTGTTATTTGTTTGAGGAAGAGATAGGACAGGACATGAGATAAATAGATGGGTTATGGGCATGGGCATGGGATGAGCCAAGTCAGGGTTCAAAGGAGTAGAGCTATTGTCTGAGTGTGAATGAATTGAGGAGAAGATCTAAAACATTTTCTAACCCCTTCCCAAGTGACAGAACAAGTTACGGAGATTCAATGCACTCTAGAACATCCTATCCTCACACCAAATACGCTAGATGGCAATCAAAATCACACAATTCCCGAATTCTTCTCAAAGGAATTCCAGTAGTTTCTATAAGTAACAAAAAGAATCACCATAAATGACCTAATAGAGCACCGGCGTTCTGCTCATTCAGGTGGGTACAGAGGTCAAAAACTTTCACCACTTTCTCCGTTAGGTTACATGTAAGAATCTGAAGAAAGGCCTGCGTTTTATTTGCACGTCGCGCTGTAATCAACACCAGCAGTTTATTAATTTGGTAAAACCGTTTATTGAACGGAACAACGTAAAGATCTCAATAGAGGATGTTGTCTGGAAATAATAAATAAATATTCTATTGTATGGCCTGAGTTGAAGATCTTACATGAATTAGGACTTAGGACATTCAACTGCCTATCATTTGTTGAGAAATCCCATGAATAAATGCTGTAACCGGATTGTTATTCTTCGTATATTCATTTAAAATTTAAAAAAATACAGATGAGAAGTAAGTACTGGGAACTGGAGAGATGACTCAGGATCAACGTGAAAACAGATGCGAAAAATAAACATGTTGTTGGCGGCAGTTGGATAAGACTTGCGAATTTAGATTTAAGAAGACGCATTAATTTCATTGTCCTGTTTGTTAAATTTGATTAAACTATAGTTTTATATTCTTGGGGAAGTCAAGACATTTCGAAAGTTATACAGTTTAAAACGTTTAATCAATAACAATTCAAAATCAATTGATAATTTTGTTTAGTTTGTGTCGGGCTGTAAATGTGGTGCTCATAATTTGGATTATAATATTCGAACCTCTCAAAACACACTGAAGAAATTGTGGAAATAACCAAATCAGACGCAGTTTAATGGTTTATATTTGATGACTACGGTGCAAAATTCGAGTCGTGAATAAATAAATTGGATTGACACTAAACAAAGTCAGTAATTATTGTGGGTCCAAAAGTTTTATTTGATTTCTACACTCAAACGATTGATTGTGCATTCACCAAATTCAATGTAGGATATGTTCAGTCCAGTTAGTCCAGTAGTACCATCATACCCTCGAATTAGAACAAAAAATTTGAAGGGACAATTTAATATAGTCATGTATCCGAATCTGAACATGATCAAAACTGGTCAAAAATAGGATAAGAATGACAGGATATGTGACAAACAATTCATTAGTATTAATTCAATTAAATAGCAATTCCTTGTAGAAACTCAGAAGATAAATATTTGTCACTCGGCAATTTGTAGTGGTGCGAACAACCGTTGTTCGGTCAGCTCTTTCGTAATTTGCTTTCACGATTTCGTAATATCTTCCATCCCTACACAACATTCATATAAATGTTAATTCTGATTTCATATACTTAATTAAAAATAGCATCTAAAAACAAACTCACGTGAGCACGAGACATCGCATTTTGAGACAACGAACTCGGATTGTATCAATTGCCTTTTGCCCTTTATCAGAAAATCGAAGTGTGTCAGGGTCCCATCGAAGTTCTAACCTCTCCAATTGTGCACAGTTCCCGGCGATTACATCCACCAGTTGGTCAACATGAATTTTTGTTGACATTCGATCAGCAGTTCCCATTACTAGAATTCTGAGGAATATTTAAAAAACAAACTGTGATTCCTGAAATTTTTTTTATTGTACGATGAAATCGAACCTCGCATTCTTCAACAACGGAAGAACGGATGACCAGAGCTGATCTGTGATGTGCGGCATACCGGATAAGCAAAGTCCACGAAGCTGTGCACCGTACTTGCTTAGAAATTTATGCAATGCATCTTCGGACAAATTATCGGAGCTGTCCAAATCCAATGCGATCAAATTTCGAGGGTTTCCTCTCTCTCCAAAAGCCCGCAATACCTTCAAGTACACCGAGAATTTGGACAGAATTAGAGTACTTCAAAATTAACTAATTGCACAATGCGTTTGTTTATTAACTTCTTTATCGGGAAATATTCTCACACATATATGTGTACACTCTTTGATTGGATTACATTCTAGACACAGCAATTACGTACCGAATCATTGAATCCATCCTGTTGACCCGCAGATAACCACCGTAAATTTGGAAGCCTGGTTAAAAGATCGGTTAGACATTCCGTGGATAAATCCGTCGCACTGATGTCTAATTCTTGAAGTTGAGTTTTCTCCCATTCCACAACCATGACGTGCTCACTTTGTAAACCTATTAACCAATCCGTTTTAAAATATACTGAAACTTTATGAGCATTCCGCGATAATGTAATTGTCACTCAAATTCCAATATCACATCGAAAAGCTTCCGAGTGTAATTATGAGTGTACCTGCATACAATTTCATTTGTTAATTCAGTAATTTGTTGATCATCATTAAGTCGGTCATACCCTGAATTACGGTCTAGAATTAGATTTTGATTATTGTCACTTAAACCGGTAGGGCATTTTACGAATGATAACACCAACGCAAAAGAAGTCCGTGCTCCGTGTTGAATGTTAAATTAGTGATGTGAGACTACTAATTAAGTCATTATACTCACTTGTTTGATTCATTAGCAAGCATTTGAGTTTCCGACACCTTTGAAATAGAAGTTTGAGTGAAGATCCGACAACTTTAGCACAAAAGTTGACAGCCAGACATTCCAACTACAAAGAAATGCGTTACCGAGTAACATTTTCAGACACACTATTAGTTTCAGATTTGTATCCACAATTTTGTCTTTCAATGATTATTAACTGTGTGTATCCTCAATATTTTACCGGAGTTTGACATATTTGGTTGATTAAAAATTCTTCCGGACACAAATTATACAGGGCGGCCCATAAATCATAACTTTCTCAAGTTATACATTTTTAGAAATAAAATGTTTGTCATGCGTTCTCTCAATTACCCGTGCTAATCAGTGGTAAACGCGGTAGAATTAATAACATATTGAGGAATCTTTCTTACTTGAATCGTATTGGAGCTGAAGGCTTCAATATGACTGTCATCAACAAAATTAATCCCGTAGAGATTGACAACTCTTAAATTTGGGGTTGCTGCTTTTAATTTATGAATATTAATGACTTCGTAAATTTCTTCTTCTTCTTCCTCTACTTTCTCATATGTTCCTGAAATTGAAAATGTTATTCAAAAATCATATAAGTAATCCGATAGGAAAAGTGTTATTTTTTGAATTTAATATTTGCACATTTAAGCATTAATTGCTCTACACACGCAATATTTATGTCGCCTTAACCTCGTTCTCATTCCATGTTTTGTCGATACACTATTTCAGGCAGAAGCAAAAATTATTGTATTGAATCAGCACTATAATGATATTCGTGTCCATGAGAAAGTGCAAACGTTTGAATTGAAAATATTAATACTAACGATTACCAATCAAATGTAGCACTTCAACTCCATTGATGAAATTGTAGATTTTTCTCATGAATCCTTCCATGAAAATGACCTCAGATAAACAAATGCACATATTCTTCAGTTTGGCAGGAAATGCCTGTCAAGAATCAATGTTTTTGTCATCCATAAATCATTTCTTGCCAAACAATTACAGATAAATATTCAAAATTTGCTGTGATCCACAATAATACATGAGTCGAAACATCTTCGACTTCCCAATTCGTTTAGACAATTTTTAACAATAGTTATTACTGTTATGAGATCGCTCGAATTGTTTATGTCTGAACGGAAATGATGACATTTGACATAACAGAATAAATATTTATTAAAATAAAATAAACTGCCAATCATTGAAGAGCATGAGATCACATAAGGCTCTTGTCCAGAAAATTAGCCGATATCTTATTTTCAGGCATGATTTTCTGTTTTAATGGAGTGAACATAACTCCTTGTAGACTTTCGTTAAGAATAATGTCATTCTAATGACGTCGACGTTAAAACCCTGAATTATTCTTGGCGAAGTAAAAGTTAGTCTAATCGCACAACCGCAACCACAATTTGTATTTAAGATGTGGTTACAGCGTCAGAACAACTTTTCGAGTAATCAAATGGGATAAAGGTATGTGCTATCTGTGTATGAATGGGAACCTGAACACGAGTTGTTATTAATTTTATAGTTAACTAATTAGGCTCCATATCTCAATAAATGGCACTTGAGCACAACTTGGCAATCAGATAATAAGGAAACATTTTTGCATTACTTGCATGTCATTGAAATCATGGAGTTGCATGGCAGTGGAGAAGTCCAGAAGAATCTGTGTCAAATTTGGGCACTTGCTAGCCAATTCATGAAGGACTGTGTGGGTCAAGAGCTCCATAGGAAGTTCCACATATCGAAGTGATACACCAAATCTCACGCTAGAATTCAAAATCGGCAAATTAGGCGTATTCGTATTTGCTTAATTTACAAGACGTACTAATTAAAATTCTATTCTGTGTGACATGAGCGTGTGTTCCAGCACGTAGGCAT